>JACDOX010000022.1:420933-454399 GCA_014549065.1 Cardinalis cardinalis | reverse complement strand
ACACCTCTGTGAGGAGAGGGATCAAGGAAGTAGAAAACTAAAACATAAGACAATTCCATCAACATTCTGCCCATTTGAAAAAGAGCTGGTACAAAAAGACACATTAAAAGAACAAACCAAATTTTAGCCCAGGCAATGAGAAGGCTATCACCACCTGCTGGGAGACAAAGGACACTGGTGCACTTAAAAACACTTTTCTTCTTATACTGATGATGTCACAAAATTTTGCCTAATTTTCTGTTTCCATCTACTGGACAGAAATAACATTACTCGCTACCTGGATTGGTCCACTTGGGCATATGTGAAGAACTTATCAGCAGCATTTTCAAAATAACGAAAATTTGTACAGTTCTCCTTTTAAGCACTGTTTTATGTTACCTAAGAATCTCACAGCATGTCAAAATATTTTATTTGTATTTAACTGGATATTGCCAGGATTAAAAGAATTAGTAAAAAGGATGTTATACTGATTTCTTAAAAAGAATATCCTTCAAGGAAAAAACAGACATAAGCTAACCAAAACATCAGTGCACCACACATTTACCATTTCCAGTAGCTAAGGTTACGTAGAGGACAAGAACTAAACCACTGCTGTGTTTCCAGAAAAACAGCACAAATTATATGGGATGATATTTATACAATTCCAGAATATTTTTAAGACTACACTTGTTGAATTTGGAAAAAAKGGAAAACCAACCAAAACAGTTTTGCTGCTTCTTTATTTAAAGAGATACTTAGATTCAAAACATAACTGGATTCACCCAGCCCTTTGAGAACTTATTCCTGTTGAGTTTTACACTGCTCTTGGACCTTCAACACTAAGATTTGGATTTTATAAACTAATATAAATGGAGTTAATATGCAAGAACCCTCCAGATTTCATTTAAAAGTACCAATTAACACTTTTTATGCCATTAGATGGAGGAGACCAATATTTAGCCTCTCCGGAGCTTGTGGCTCAGCTCTCACATCTTTCTTATAGCAGTGGCCACAGGTGGGCAGAGCACTTCAACTGCAGCTTTAACAATGCCAAGCAGARTAATTATCTCCATGTCTAACCTAACACATTGCTGCTGTTACACCCCAGAAGATGATTTGCACTAGACAGTCAACTTTTACAAACACTGGATTGTCTTCTGTATGACTGCTTTCCAATCCCAGATGTGTATTCTCTTGCTTGCCTTCCCCACACCCCTTTGAGCCTTGAATTTAATTATTCCACAATTGCTACAGCCACTGGTTATCACATCCCCAGCCCCACCTGCAAGAATCCTACTCAGAAGAGTAGAAGGCCCTTCCCCTGACAGCCCACACTGCAGCTATGTTAGAAGTCAGCCCCAGAATGCCTCACAAGCCTCCTGGGATTGGTGCCCCTCCTGTAAATGTGAAGGATATTAAAATTGTGTACAAAAACCAGGGTCTGCTCTCTGGAAACTTCCCCAAGTTGCTTAAAGAAGATTTTTTTCACATCCTTATGCCACAGCAATGTCACCCATTCCAGACTCCTGAACAAGATCTCAACCATCCTCCTCTATAACAGGGCCCATATATTTATTCCAGCTGTTCTTCACATGAAGGTCAAATCCCTCTCTTCTTTCCTAGGCATCTTCTTCAGGTGGCCTCTTGCTATCCATCCCAAAATACTAGGTACATGAGCTATCCCACTTTATTCCAGTACTGTG
Organism: Cardinalis cardinalis; assembly: GCA_014549065.1. Taxonomy (NCBI): domain Eukaryota; kingdom Metazoa; phylum Chordata; class Aves; order Passeriformes; family Cardinalidae; genus Cardinalis; species Cardinalis cardinalis. Next base: position 452,717 of record JACDOX010000022.1, on the reverse strand, counting down.
TTTGTCTAATTCCACATGGAGTTCTGTCTCTTACTTGTTTGTCAGACAGCACATGAGTGTGTAAAGGCACTTAAGGTTAGACACTTCCAGCAACTTTCGTAATTACCTACAGCATTCTTAATGCCATCACTGAACCCACAGGTTCCCTTCATTAAACTGCAGGCTGTTATCACCATCCCCTGATATTCCAAATTTGAGGTTCTTGACACCACAGTGCAAACCTGGCAAAGATGCTCCCACACTCCCACCCCACTTTTTCAAATTAATTCCATTTCTCACTAGCAGTCTTTTTTCTTTAGTCATGGAGACCCAGCCACAGAAGCAAAAAGTGCTGCTTTTGAAACCAGGGATACAGTCATCTGCCAATCTATAAGATGCATCCCTATTACCTGAAGCTTTCCCCTTCCCATATAAATCAAAGGGAATACCTAGGCTCCCACATTCTTCACTGCTGTCCTCAGTCTGCAATCACTTGAGATCTGTTCTGCATCTCTCTGGGCAGTGTCACTGGTGCCCACATGGATGAGCAACAGAGTGGAAACAGTCCAAGGGCCAAACATAGAAAAAATTTTTTACAAAGACCTACATAAAAAGCTGTTTACTCTTTATCACTTATTATCTCCTAAGTTGTTTTTTTTTTAAATGATCCCCAAAGTTATCAGATTCTGACAGATATAATTAATTTGGAATAACTCCTCTTAGTTACTTGATTTCAAAAGATGCTGTCACTATACGTKTATTAGGTAATCATGTTCTCTTGCTGTTCTGGCCCTTAAAGTACCACCATTTTGAGAGGAAATGTAAGTATTTCCCAAGCTGAATAATGGYTGTTTCTGGAGCTTTAAAAACCAAATACCCTCCCACCCCCAAAACTAAGAAGCAACCCATATCTTTTTCTACTAGTAGGAAACAAAACTAAAACAATTTGTAAAGCCATATTTCCCTTTAAAATACCAATTGGAATATCAAGCTGAAAACAAGAAAAGAAGCTCATCTTCTCTATTAAAAATGACTTCCAGTATTATGTGAACATACAGCAGATAAAAGTTTTGTAATTCAGTTATACATGCAAAAATATCTTTAGATAATACATTCATGTAAGTGCATACTATGAACTGTATTTCTAAATTAAGATCTTAATTGTCAAGATTTTAAAGGATTTACCTCAAATATCCTACTTTAGCATTTTCCACAAGTGTTAACTACAACCTAATTCATACTAACAATTTTAGTAATCTGTTCAGTGCCCATAACCAGTGTCTCTGTTCATGACTTAACACCTGGAGTTTCCACTCAAGACCGTGCTAACTTCTTGATTCCTAAAGTTTGAAGAAAGACAGCTTCCATCTGATACTAGGGGTTGGGGATAAAAAAAAAAATCATAAATTTTGTCTGGATAAAAACAAGGTCTTTCTCAGAAGCAGATTAGGCAAACTGGTTGATTCAAGTTTCAAGGCCAAGCAGACACACCAGAAACAACTGTGACTATTTGATGTAAATGCAAACAACCACTGACACATCTACTGCATAATGAAATATCATGAGTGACTCGCACTTAAAACAATTACTTATATGACAGCAGCAAACCTTGTTGTTGAGTGATTCTCAATCAGGTACCAGGCAGCAGAAAAGTTTTCACTTGTGAAATCAGCGCTCATCCCAGGAAACAGTGACTCTAAATCTTTTTGAGGAAATCTGCCCCTGAAAAATGAATATTCATTTTTTCAGTGAAACATAGCCTTGTAAACAGTTCACAATTAAAACATTCACAAAAAACCCCAAACTAACAACAAACACCAAATAATTTCCCTATAAGATGGGAACATTAACTTGTAACTCACCTTGAAATTAAATCTGCTATTACAGACACATATAACATGACTGGGAGAGACTGAAATCTATTCTAAGCAAAACTAATTTTACCATTTTGATTTCACTGTTACGCATAAGACAGAAATTTTGTACAAAATGCTTCTATTTAACTGTAAAATGGCAGGACATGAGAAGTTTGGCAGCTTGTAAATTATCTCACACAATTATTGCCTATTAATTCCTGAGCAGCACAAGTCACAGGAACATGAAAGAGAGATGCACAGAATATACTTCCATTGCATACAAACACTGAAAAATGCATAATACTGAGTTAAAATAATTCTCTTGCAAAACAGAACACACTGGTCTGTCTGTTCACCATACACAAAACAAAGGAAAAACAGACTTATCCCAAGAGACAGCCAGTAGGTTCTGTAAGTTTTTATTCAGTCTTACAAATGCATGAAGAAACCATGTGAGCCAATTCCTTGTGAAAACACATTCTCTACAACAGCATTTTTAAAATTATAAGCAGTTTCTAAGATATTCACCCAGAAAATTTATTCCATTTACTTTAAGTCTGTGTAATAAAAATATTTAAAGCACTTTTTGATGAAAACACGACAAACTTCATCCCTCAGTCTGGACACACACTCAACACTTGGCCATTTTCATTCCACCATGCACTCAATACATCATCAGGTGCACTCCCTCCTCTCATCTTCACCACCAGCTGCATCCCGTCTTCAGAGACTAATTGTGGCAAACAAATTCACTTGTGGTCAGCCCTAAATGGGTCAGTCAGTTGGACTACGGGGACTTACGTCCCTTTCAAGTGAAATATTCTCATCTATTCCAAAAATTTACTGGTTTTCAGTAAAATTTTTCATTTTTGGATCACAACATCCAACCTAAAAGACAATGAAGTCCCTCTCTGATGCTCACAAGTTCGGAGAGCTTTGCTATACAAAGTAAACTGTAAGCAAATGAAAATCTGCCACAATTTGCATTTGAGAGCAAACTTGGGTGGGAGTAGCAATCCAGAGTCAGTTATAAAAATTACATTTAACACACAGGGAAAGTCATTTAAATGGACACAAAAGCAGTGATGTTTTAGGTTTTTTTTAGTTTTAGTTTTTCTTTTGTAATCTAAACATGTTTCAAGATAGTTAAAGCTGTTTTTATTACAAAGAGCAAACAGCAGATTAAGTGAAACAAATCTAAACGCAGGCACATTAAAAAGTACAATTATATAGAGAGGAGTTGTTTCCTGGAGGTTTCTTTTCATATCCAAATGGCCATTAGCACAAGCAGGTACAAAGGAYCTACGTACATAATGACATGGTACAGAAGTCTTTCATCAGTAGCACCTGATTACAGCAGGGGCATGAAACAATACTTTTTAAAATCCAGAAAAAAAATCAAATGAGATTCAAGGAAAAGTGATGACAGATAGGAAAAGTAGAGATACAAGGAAAATAGTGTGAGAAACAACTGCAGCAAGAAAAAATGAGGGTCCCAACATTTGCCTGTGTTCAATGAAAAAGTGATGATGTTACAACAAAACTTTAAGACATAAGTAGTGAGATTCAGGATTTTCAATGACCTTAAATTTCATGAATGACAGTAAGCAGAAAATGCTGATGGAGTAAGAAGAAAGTTTCAATTTATTCTTCATTTAAAGACAATTTAAGATACTTTATTTTACTCTCCAACTAGTAAAAAATGCCCAGTAGGAACATGAACTTGATGGATAGTACTTCACATGCAATACATAGTACAACTGTACAAAAAAGGATTTATATTCAATCCACACATGGTGACATCTTTGTAGACAGCTACATTTTTAATGCTAAAAAACAAAACCAAGAAAACAAATTTGAGTTTTCGGGAGAGACTTGGACATTCTGTGCAAGCACTATGTAAGTGAATGCAATCAATACAGAAGCGGAATTTCGCTCACATTTTCAGAATTTCCACGTATGTTCTCCAAACCCAAAAGAGAGATATAACACAAAAAGCACACACACTAAAACATACCAATACCAAATGCTACTCATAACTGCAAGTTCGTAAGGGATATGCATGACAATTTAAGCTTATGCATGAGCTATACAATTCCTAGGGGAAAAAAATGAAACTATTTTTTAATATACATATATAGAGACCAAGATAGACTTGTAATGAATTACTGCAAATGAATCTTGTCTACAGACAGAGGGACACAAATAAAGGAATTTTTTTTCAATTTGATGTTTGGCTGCCTTGAAAAGTTATTAGGAGGTTTTTTTCCAGCACATGTACTTGTGTAGAACAATAAATTAACAATGCTTTTATCTGTGCAGATATACTTTAGTCTGCACAGTCATTATTTATAGTCACAACAGACTAGAAACATGAATGTGAATGTGTGAGGTATGTTAACAATATGTTATACTGTATGGTTTAGTACCCTTATTTTTATCATACATTTTACCAGTAGTTTTCCCACTAACAGATATGCTACAGCTTGCTACATACAGACTTGCTACAGCTGTCTTCAAAATGAAGTGCACACTAAAATGCTCARACTGAAAGCAACTGTATTTGTAGAATGTCTGGCCAGATGCATCTAAAAAGAGACTGACTCCACATACACACAAGTTTGTTTCATCAACTTCCATTAATAAATTAAGTAAGTAAGGTTTTGGAAGTTTTTCTCATGAATACTTGCTTACCGTTCACTTATAAACAAGCCCATTTGTGACTTGAGAAAGTATTTCTGGTTAATTCTTTTCAACATTACAGGGTGAAGATGAACCAGTACCAAAAGCTTAGATCATGATGGCATGCAATTAAACTGTAAATCATTTCTCTATTGATTTGCTCATTATACAAGAATCACTTCATGAAGAAGTCATTATTGTAAAAAATACTGGAAACCACAAATTGAATCCAGAAAACCTCAGAAAAGGAAGAGTGAAGCTTACCACCCATGACAACCCTAAGTATTACACTACCTTTACAATTTCAGCAAAGGTACACATACTGGGTTTTCTGCTTGGCACACTATTTTACCTAGAATAGAACTAGATCTGATACTAGACCTACAGTTAACATTTTAAAATAGTCTTATTAATGCTTCAGCAATAATTTTAAATACAAAAGAATTTGAGAATTCATATAGTGGTTATATTAATGAGAAGTATAATAAAAATACATTTGGTTACAAGCCACGGTACACTTTCACTTCCCTCAAACACATGTTGAGTATAGTTAATAGAGTCATACAACRTTAGATGTAGTGGTCCTTGCTTCCATGTAAAGGTCATGCACATTTATTTTGGATTCAAAACAGGTGTTCAATTCACTTGTMCCACAAATGCCTATCAATAGAAGTCCCTCCTTGCACTACTCCAAACTTCAGGTTCTGTATAGACTCATAGCAATAAACCTAATTTAACAGTACAGGATACATGGGCTCTTACAAATTCTACTACAGAACTTGTATCCATACACAACATTTATATTCTCCAGAGATTAGTTGGAAATCTCCATGGGTAATCACAGCCTTGAAGCAGGCACAATCAAATAAGAACAACAGGATGCAACAGATACTAAGTAACAAAGCCTGACAATGAATGCAGTTCAGCCAAAAGTAATTTTTCTGTAAAAATTGTTTTGCTTCCAGAACTTCAGAATCTTATAGTCATAATTTCAGCATATATGACAATATTTGCAGATTAAAGGTGCATCCTAAAGCAAGATATAGACACCAAAAGGCAACTTGAAGCTCAGTTCCACAGGAGTTTCTAAAAGGTCAAAAGGAGCAACTTTAAATAAACACAGATTCTGAATAGCAACCAGCATAAACAAGCTCCAGCTAGAGCTGCTGTACACTCCCCCCTCTGTCTGGTACCAGTCAGACTCCTTGAAGCTGGCTTTGTACCAGCTGTACTGTGTTAATAATGCATGCAAAAAGATCAGCGTAAGGGACACTGGTGTAGACTAAACACGACAAATCAGAAGGTGTTAACAAAGGTCTTTCCAATAGCAACAAGGCAAGGGTGCACTCTGGCAATTCCTTCCTAGTAGCACTGGGTTCATTAGAAATACGAAAACAAAGTGGCAACTGTATTTTAGAACTGGCAAAACGYGGTAAGAGAAATCTACTAAGAGATTATAGGCTGGTAGCTGCAGCTGATGCATCAACTTAAGAAGCAGTAAGTGCTACTTAATTCTTTAATATCATAAAGCTAGGACTGTACTGCAACTCTCTTTTGAAGCTTTCAGAATTTTTTTGCATGCATCTCTGTGATCATGTTTCCACATGCCCATCACATTCAACGATGAAATTTACTGCATTTCCATACAAGCCATTTAAAAATAAACATCTCTGCCTCCAGAAAGTCTTTGCCCATCTCGTGGTAGCAAGCTAACGTTTACCATTAGGTGGCAGCGTAAGATCATCTGTTTCCTTCTCCCAAATGAACTGTTTTGGAAGCTGGCGTGGGAAGAGGGAAGCATCTGTATTGAGTGGGTGGATATCGAAGTATGTGGAATGTACTTAGCATGTCAGTCTTTGCTTTCATGTACGAGATGGATCCATCAGAGTGACCTCTGCTACATGCAAAACAACAAACACTATTCAAAAATTTTCTAACCACCACTAGGTCTGACTGATATTACTGTTTTGCAGAGAATTAATTTTCTTAGTCTGACAGAGTAGTTAGAGGAGTCAGGGAACCCTTGGTTAAACAAGGACTTGTCATGGAGGAGGGGGAAGCATGTGGTACATCAGAACAAGAAATTCATTCACAAATACCACGTAGATCTAAATTTTCCATCAACATTTTTAACCGGTGTCTATGAGACATAATCACTCCCAGAACCACACAAAATTCTGAACGATCCTGTGTTACCAACCTGCTCTTGTAACAGCTCTAAACTGCTAAAACCAATCAAAGTACTACCACATTGCTGCTAAGGTCAGAATTTTCACACCAAGTTCCACATTTCTCATACTGAGACAACTACTCTGCACACTCATTTTTCTTCCTGCAAAATGTTTAAGACTTCTCCTGGAGAAGCTGGCAACCCAATGCTTGGACAGGTGTACTCTTTGCTGGATTAAAAACTGGATGGCCATGCCTAGAGAGTGGTCGTGAATGGAGTTACCTCCAGCTGTTGGATGGCCACTACTGGGACTCCACAAGGGTCACTACTGGGGCCAGTCTGGTTCAGAATCTCTATCAATTATCTGGACAATGGGATCAAGTGTACTCTAAATAAGTTTGCAGATGACAACAGGTTGGGTAGGAGTATTGATCTGCTGGAGGGTACAGAGACTTTGCAGAGGGATCTGGACAGGCTGGATTGATGGGGTGAAGCCAGCTGTATGAGGTTCAACTAGGCTGAACCTTGCTTGTACCACAACAACCCCAGGCAGCTAGAGGCTGGGGGCAGAGTGGCTGTAAAGCAGCCTGGCAGAAAAGAACCTGGGGGTGCTGGCTGACAGCAGCTGAACATGAGCTGTTGTGCCCATATGGGCAAGAAGGCCAAGGGCATCCTGGCCTGTGTCAGCACTTGTGTGGCCAGCAGGACCAGGGCAGTGACTGTCCCCCTGTACTTGGCACTGGTGAGGCCACATCCTGAGTGCTGTATCCAGTTCTGGGCCCCTCGACTCAAGAAGACTGAGGTGGTGGAGCACATACAAAGAAGGGCAACGGAGCTGGTGAAGGGTCAAGAGACTAACTTTTGTAAGATGCAGCTGAGGGAGCTGGGGGTGTTTAGCCTAGAGAAAAGGAAGCTCAGGGGCGACCTTATCACTCCCTACAGCTGCCTGGAAGGAGGGTGTAGCCAGGTGGGAGATGGCCTCTTCACCCAAGCAACCAGCGACAGGACAAAAGGCTGTGCCAGATAAGGTTCAGGTTGGACATCAGGAAGAATTTCTTCCTGAAACAATCATCAGGCGTTGGGATGGGCTGCCCAGGGGAGGTGGTAGAGTCACTGCCCCAGAGGCGTTCAAGAAATGGGTGAACGTGGCACTTGGGGATATGGTTCAGTTGACAAGATGGGGACTGGTCAAAAATTAGACTCAAGGACTTTGAAAACCTTCTTCAACTGCAACAATTCTGTGATTCTATTCTATGATTCAATATTCTGTAAGGATTACTGGCTATATCTGCATAACACCACAGCCAGGAACACTCCCTGGGGAGGAAGGTGGCACAAAGCTGCTCTGAACTGAAAGTGAGCATAAAGGTAGTGATAGGACACTAAACCTTTGTATCAGTCTTTACTCCATACTAAATATTAAAAACCAGAACTCAAAGATTAAGTATTTTAAATACCTTTTTTATGGTAGGAATTTAGTATCTCACAGCATACACACAACAGGCACTCAGTTACATCAATGCCAAAAAACCCTTATCTGACAGGATATCTGTGTTTTGGATGATGAATGAAAAGTTTCTAGGAAAGGAGGAGAAGAAACGTGTGTAAACACTCTTCTGCAAATACATTTGTGACTTCAAGGGTCACCACCACCAAAACACATGGACCAGCAAGTTCAAGTTTCATTATAATATAATTGACTTTTTTTACTAGCAAGTGAGATTTATAGTTACCTGACACAGGAACTGCAATTAATATTTGGAAAATGTGAAGAACTTCTCAGCCAGCAATTATGTATACTTACTACTTGCTAAACATGTAGGCTGAAAGATGATGGCCTGAACATTATGTATACACGTGTAGTTAAAATATCTTGACTGTRTATGTAACATTTAAAATATCTTGATTATGTAAAAGAACAGCCAGGAGGATGACTATATACATAATTGTCTTTTTTCCATCCTTGCAACATTTGAATATGAAAGGACAATTCCAGTGCATATTCTGAGTATATATATGTTACTCCTACAATACATCTATAGGCAGTATTCTAATTACTAAAAGAAAGATCCACTATTACATATTTCCCTTAATTCATAGTTCAAACCTTTTGTTCACCTAAATCTCAGTCACTCCCAATTAAACTCCAATCTTCTATCTGCTGAGTCTGAATAACTTTTTTTGTCCCTGTCCATGCCTAATAATTCAGCAAACTGCTGTACTAAAGCTCTTCTTTTCATTATGCACAAGATCTTTTTTCTCTTGTTTCAAGGTCTCATTTGCAGCACCTTGAAAACATCCACCTGAATTGTTCAAAAGCTACAATTAATTTAAAAACAGATTTTAATTGAACAAAGTACTACAAAAATGTTTTTAAAGCCACAAAAGGAACTTTTAAAGCCAAGCATAACCCGTATAACAAAAAGAAAAAAAAAACAACAAAAAAAACCCCCAAAAAACCCAAACAAACAAAACAACAAAATCCCTCCAAAAAAACCCTAAATCATTCCCATGGTGCTTGTCTTTTCTGTATCATTTGCTAATGCCTGATAATCACTTTCTACAGGGAGGGCTTTTTTCTCTTGCAGTCTGTAGTCTAATCACCTTCCTCTGCCTTCTCTTTAGTGTACTCCTATATACTTCATTCCYACTCCATTTTATCACATCTGTTTTTCACTGCTTTTCTCCCTGAGTTTCTCAACTAATGTTTCTTTTGTTTACCACTATTTGCATAATCAACACAAGGCACTCCTTTCCCTTCCTTCTCAGCCATCAGGCTGCAAGGGTTGTAAATCCCAATAAGTCAGCCCAATGCCAAATGCTTCAGCTTCAAAATTAAAACACATATCAATTTGCACATGTTTAAAGAAAGCATTTAAAGAAACCAAAGGTATGAATAAAAGAGAGATCCATAATGTTGCAGAGCCTTTCTGCATACACAACAGTATTATTAGGATCATATCAGGATGTCTTTAATTTTAAAGCATCCTAACAACTTTTATCACTTGTAGTGACAAATATTCCTGTATCTAGTAATGGCTATTGCTAATTTTTTGCTCATTCACTCTCTTTCTTAGCTTACAATTGCCTTTTTTCACTACCTTGTACAACTTCTCAATACTTACCCATTCCATATGAAAAGTATTTGCAAACGTGAGTTTAGCTAAACTATATGGTATTAAAGTTTATTTTATAGAAATAAATCTCACATTGCTCCAATTTATCAAGAAAATTATGGAAGATTTTCCATTGAGAAGGCATTCTTTACTTAAACCCAGAATCTTCATCTCTAGTAAGAACTGTGCTGTCAATCATAGCACGAGGGCAGACCAGGCTTTTCCTCTCTTTCCCCTCTGCACAATGCAACTCTCCTCAATTCCTCCACACAACTATTTGCTTTACTGCTCAGTGATAGGTCTCTCAAACTGGTGCTTGCCATAATCTTCCTGCTTCTCCTGCAATGAACCTGGGAGATCAAGAACAATGAACAAGGCTTGATATGCTTGCCCAAAGATTTCCTAATTCCCTCCCTCTACAAAAGATTATTTCCTAGCTGTACCTATATGTTTCTAATTTGTTTTCAAATGAAACTTTAGGTTTCAGTAACACATTTTCTAATGTTTTCAGGAAAAAGCATTTAAACTATAACATGATTGGTTTTCTATTGAACAAACATCCAAATAGACAATTCTAAATTAAGCAAATCCTAAACTAATGCAGTTGAAGTTTCTATATGATAATTCTTAATCTATCATTTGGACAATGTCTTAACTATAAGTAGCGACTCAAGAGAATCAGCTAACAAAGCACTCACTGCTAGCTGCTGTGTAGCACAGTGGTAAAAAGGATTGTTATATTTTTAATTTATAAAAAGGTGAGGGAGAGTGGAAGAGTGACAGAAAATCTCCTAGTAACACATTGGAATACTGTCCATAGTATTCCATGAGGGTCCACATTTTGTCAGGGTTTGAAAACTGAGGAACATGAAAGAATTACGTCAGAAGTAACACCAAAGGCTAAAGAAAAATACTTTAAGTGATAAAATCTCCAGCTTATTAAAAAAATTGGGTTAAGACTTTGAAAAGAAAGAAAAATATATATTCAAACTAGGAAAGAAAAGCACAGCCAGAGGCTGGAAGGTGGTGTGGATCTGCTAGAAATCCCATATGGATTTTGGGAAAGTGCAGCCTTCTCATCAGAACAAGGTAACAATGGACATTGAAGATTTTTTCCAATGCACTCCCCCTCATAAACAAGAGTATCCAGCAGATGAGACCTTAGTAATAGTTTAATTTCAAATAGCCTTTTGTTTGGTTGAGCTGGCATCTTGATTGAGAGAAGTATTCCTGATGCTATTTCTAAGAGTTGGGCAGGTTTGAAGAATGTCCCATTTAAAGACCCCTAATTCCCTTTATCATTCACTATAAAGTTACTATTTCAGACAAAAATGTCATAAATTCCACCATACTTAAGAACTAAAGTAAAGAAGACTGTGTGCTGGAAAACAGTATTAGTATTTCAATAAAATAAACTAGATTATGTGGCATAATAAATCACATTTTACAGTGCAATTTTAGCAACAGATAGCAATCTAATATCCTTAAAAGCCCCGTGAAACTCAAATGCAACAGTAGGTATTCTGTAACTAAAATGAATAAATCTGAAGCCTTAGGTTATTTACCAAGCCTCAAAATCTAAACATCACTGGGGTTCAACATATCAGGCTTTTAGATTATCTAGAGTTCTAATTGATGATCCAAAATAGAGGATTATGAAGCAAGATACAATGCCCACTAACAACTCAGAGTACCAAACAGAATACTAGAAGCTAATAGATGTACGTGTTTTAAAATCTTTCCCTGTCCTGCAAACCATTAAACTTCTCTGGAATTCACAAAGACACATACAGAGAAAAGCACTAAAAAAGTGGATTAAAGGCATTTGGTACTCACTTGTCTATCTCAATACCGAGCGGATTAGCTGGACGTAAGGACAAGGGGGGAATCCCTTTGTTCCTGTCAGTGCGCATGTCATAATAGTTCATTTCATCCACCCAGACAGCAGACTGATCCAAGATACCTAGAGAAAACAAAGCACAGATCCTTAAAATAACAAGGGCAGTCCAGCACCATCAACTTCTAACATACTGAATTAATTTGAAAAATCCTGATAAATATAAAATGCATGCCTAGGTAATATATTGAAAGATACATGGCAAAACAACCTGGATGCAATTATGCTAAATTATTTTATTATAGCTGCTGAAGAGGTATTCATGGCTGGGCATCAATCATTATCCTTTTGCAGAGCACACAGTTTCACATACATTAGAAGATTTTCCTGACCACAAAGTATTAGTATTTTCATTCCTGCAAGTGTTTTGGTTTCTGTCCAAACCTTGTTATGTGCTACTTTCAAAAGAGTAATTAACTGAAAGTCTTCTCATTTGCATATTTCAGGGAAGATTCCTTTTCTGTCCCATTTGCTATCCAAAAGGTAACTGAACTTTGGCCACATGCCAAGATAAATGACTTCAAGGACACAGAACTGACTTTGCTTCTAGTGCCTTAGCATAGACAATGCATAAAGGTGAAGCACAATATGTCCTGGAATCTCAGCTGAAAATGGAGCCAGCCATACCCTTGGCCTTGCCCTCCTTTAACATACCCATCAGATGCAACACCAGAAATTACTCCATCCCCACATTTTCCCACATTTTCAAATATGAATTCTTCTCTCACATCACCAAAAGCTCCACTGTATAACATCTGCACTTACACATTTCATCTTTCTATTATTAAGATATTAGTGCAGCTTGGGAGAAATCACACGTTATTTAACAGTCACTGAAGGGCTGAGAATAAAAGTCTAAACCAGTTCTTGTGGGAACTCTTGTGTTAGGAAAGATAACTATCCAGTTCATCAATGAGGGGTTCTGAGAGAAACACTTTCAATCCACAGGGTATTTAGACTGGATTCTAGGTTAAGCAGGGGTCCTAGACTGCTTGGCAAAATAATTTCAATGGTTAAGCATCTCATGAGAAATACTTAAGACTTTGTCTTGCAGGATGGTTTGAATTACAAATAAGAAATGGCACTGAGGACTCAACTTTCTTTAAAGGATTAACTGCCAGCTCAGGATTTAGGTGTAAAGCTCATGAGCTGGTCCAGACTTTGTATTTAGCTACTTCACTTAATAGTAATTACTAGATATGTTGTTAAGTTTTCTAAAATTTCAGAAGTTTAGAGCTATTCCATAAAGAAAAATAAAGGGCTGCTTTTCATTCATCGCTGAGGATTTTATCAAGATATTGAGAAAGGAATAATTTTACCTATACCCTGAGTTTCTATCTCTCTCTAAACATATATGGATATTTTATTGATATACTCTGCATTTTCTAAACAACTGAAAATTGTCCTGAGGTGAATCCATTTCAAACATACATTTTACAAAAAGAGGCACTCAGTCATATATTTTCTTAGCAAAGAAAATAGATGTGGATTTGAAGCAGAAATATACCTATTTTTTCAGGTTTAAGTAGTTTGAAGGAAACAGTTGAAGTTCCTTTGCCACCAGACTTTGTAGTAACAATAATGTCTCCCTTGTCATTTTTAGCCTGTCCAACTCTACACACAATTTTACTGGCAGACATCCATTCTGCGGTGAGGAGACAGTTGTGCCCACAGATTGTTAAACCTGGGAAAAAGAAAAAAAAAAAAGAAATATAATTCTGTTAATAGAAGTATCTTTTGAAATTCTGCAATGCAAATTCATTTATGATGCTACACGAGTTTTACATAAATATATAACCCTTCGCCAGTCCCCAACAGCCAATTACAGTCAAGGAATCACAAATACATTTTTCAGATGTTTCCTAGGTGACTTCAGGTGTTTTGTCCCAGTGACAATTCATGAGACACAAGCAGTGCAGTTTGAAACTTATTTAATCTCTTCCACCACTTTTGGGCTACTGCAACGTTTACTTCACAGAGAACAATAGATTTTCTGTCTAAAAGACACTGGAGAACTGCTGTTCAGTATTGCATTTCTGTGAAACTTCCCTTAAAAGCTGCACACAGCAAATTTTTCAAAAGTTCAATCTATATGACTTTGCACAGAAAAAAAAGAAGCCTCCGTAAAATATTTACAATGAACAAGGCTTCTTCAACCTTATTTGTTGAGCAGTACTTCAGTGGACACAGAAGGCTGCAGTAGAGCAGTAGAGAATATTAATTGACAAATATTCCATCCCAACCTCTTCTATAAAAAAATCCATAATGCAAGACTGATTCTGATGAATAAACTGCCATTGTTATATGAACGAATAATCAYGTAATGCTCATCTATCTCCTATTCTACACTTTTTCACAAGAAGGATGACAAACTATGAAATACAAGGAGGTCTTTTCTCATAGGAAGAGACTGACAAGCTTCAGTGCTCAAGAACACCTCTCATGACTTAAGAGTCAAGGTGCACATTAATGTAAGGTCCAAGGCTTCCTGAGATTTCACATCCAATTGGTCTGATCAATCAAACCAATCATCAACCGATCACAACCAACTGATTGGTTCTGGTCAGTTCAGGACTCTGGATGCTGGAATAGATGGACTGTTTTCTCAGACCTAGAAGAACAATTTCCATATACATAGCTGGAGTTCTGCTGTCCTGGAAAAGTGGCAAGATCCTAACTGTTCTAGTATCAATGTGAAGAACAACTTCATTAGGTTCTTCTTCAATAACACCCTTAGCCAGAAACATTTTGCCTTATGTCCAAAAGAACAAGGTTGTACTAGTGCGTTGGCTGTACTGGAGAATAGATTAGTCAGGCAGAGGAGTTCCTCCCCTGTTGGCTTGACTTTTGTTTTTAATTTCTAGAAAGCCCTGACCAATTTAGAAAATACTTAGAGACAGAAAAGGGTCAGCATATGTGGCTTTCTACCAAAGCTTCACACTTATTTTCTCTCACAATTTAATTCTCTGACATGACACAGCAGAGAAATTTGGCAGTTTTCATGGCTGTCAGACATAAAAATGCATTACTCCCTGCCAAAAACTATTAAACTATTTTGAAAATGAAATCCAAAAATGAGAAAAATGGAAAGGCACTGAATCTTATTACAACTGAAATTAATTTTACTTGAGAAAGGACAGTAGATTTGCTTTTTAAATATTCTTTCTGAATAAAAGGAGGGTGTGTGGGATGAAATAGGATATACAAACAGAAAGACTTCAAAAATATTTTGCTTATTTACTCATAAAATTTTAATCAGGTCAAGTTTTAATTTCATGGGGAAAGAAAAAAACCCATATATTAGGATGCATATTACATACATGCAATAATATAACCTTATGTTATATTGGTATATTATTACATCTCTTACAGTTTTATGCTTACATCTTCTCTAAAAGGAAAAGAGATTGTGATAGGAACTAAGACTAACTGAAATACTTTGCCCAAACAATTTATAAACATGTTTTCACCCCGTATTTTCTGAATTTATGGTTCAATTGAACAATACTTTAAAATCCAGAATTAAGCTATAGTAACTGTTTGAAGATCCTTGTATCAATTATTGTCTACTCATCAGAGGTTCCAAAAGCTCTCAAGACATCAAGATACAAGGTCCAATACTTTTGAAATGGCAGGAAATGGCCTTTGCCTGTATCTTAAAAATGCTAAAGGAACTTAAGTCTCTATCTAGATTTTATATACCACATGAAACAGTAATGGCACAACACAATTTCTAAAACAAATAAAGGCATGTTGGGGGAGAAGTTTTGATAGCACAGTTACCCCATTCCTTTCTCCAGAAGTAGGAAACTTCCCTTTAAGTAAAACTTAATTTGTATCTGTTGCATGCTATAAAGATCTCTGAGAACATCCTTCTCAGCTTCTAGTTTTTAAGTGCCTTTCTATAAATAGGCATAAGTAATACTCTTATGGAGACTTTCCGATTTTGGTTAAGCTCATATACGGACAATTTTACAACGTCTAAAAAATACAGCTACAAAAGTCTTAAAAGACGAGCTAAACCACGAAAACACGTATGTTACAGGTACCTCCTGGATCTGACATTTTTTACCATGAGCTATAGAGTTACAAATAAAAAATTCATTTGCTTTCAAAGATACAAAGAGATTACTCGACGGCTCTCTCTTAAATGAAACCAAAAAGAATGTTCTTCTACTCTGTGATACTGTGTTTATATATAGAAAAAAGTTTCTTGCTTTTCATTTTACACTAATGCATCTCAAACTTTTTAAACTTTATAAAGACTTCACTCAAACTTGCTTAACTCTCATGCCTACAAAGCCTCACTTTTCCAAGTACTTCATTCAAGTAACAGGGAATATTTCCATGATTAATTTAACCATTAAAAGAAATCTTTACCTATCTGGGGCCTTAGCCACTTACTGGAGAAATCTGACAACTGAGCTAAGGAGAAAATAAGGGAATGCATTATTTATTTTTACCTCAAAGCATAAAATTATTAGCAGCTGTGTGTTAAAAATAATACTCTGAAAGAAATACAAGAAGAAATATCAGCAGCTGGTCAGCTGTAATACAGAGGTACAGCTCAGGACACGTCTTCCTTCCAAGAACATGGCACTGATCATTTCTAAGAGGATCATACCAATGAACTAATGAGGATATTGAAGTACATCAGCCACACAAATACACAGAAAAATACTCACCCCTAACATCATCAGTTATTTGAAGATTTCTCAATATGTATTCTATAGTGCACCGCAACCTCACCTAGCAGCTCAGGAAAATACTATTTCTCCTTTTGAGAGACAGCAAACTGAAGTGGAGTAGAAAACTGTAGTAGCTTAAGCTTGGCCATAAAGCTCATTGTGGTGGCCATGAATGGAATTTGTGAACTTCAGTTTACAGCCATGAAGTGAAATATTTTTTCTAGCAAAGCCAAACAAAATTCCAATGGCCTTCAGAGGAGTCGTGATTCCACAACAAATTAGACAAATTGCCTCTAACATGACTACTGAAGTACACATATGCATAACTTCCAAAAAAAAATAAGGGAAATTCCAGTAGTTATAGTTAACTTGGATTTCCAGGACCCTTTATTGAGTGTTTCTTGAAATGCTTAAGAAAATGATGCAACTATAGGATACGAACCTCTAATGGATAAATAGCTCAGCAACATAGAAACAGGGTTACAGTATTTGATGTGTTTTGACTGAGGAAAGTTTCCACAGGGTATATGTCAAGATCACTTGTGTTCAGTACACTTATAAGTGACAAGATAAAGAAGCTATAAAGTTTGCTGATGATTTTCTTTTCTTCAGAGTGTGAAGACCATAAATCCCAAAAAATGCAAGCCAGAACTTATTAGACTGAGTGATGCACTATAAGGTAGATATAACACAATGGCTGAAATTCACTGAACAAAGACAAGATGCACACAGGCAAAACCTTAAATTCATAGATGGCACCCTCAAACTGACTACTAATCCTCATGCACTTAATCATGGAACTATAGTAGGCAGAACAACAAAAACATTAGTTTGGTTCTCAGTAGGAGTTACACAGAAAACAGAACTCTACAGCCGAAACACAAAACAAAAGTGAAAGTACAGCATTATGCCACAGGGCATTCACATCCTGAACACTGCACACAACCAAGATGTGACACCCACGACTGATAGTGAAAGAGATTCACTGAAGAGCAAGAAGAAAGGGCAAGGATACACGCAGAAAAATTAAATAAGCTAAGACATTTCAGCCTGAAAAGGAAGCAACAGAGCAGTAATGAACAAGGTCTGCGACCAGGAGAATCAGTGAAAAGATCTTGTCCCTCCTACAGCACAGGAGCTACGATGATTCTAATGAAATTACCATGTTAAAAATCAAAACAGTAATGAAAAGGGTTCTCCACATATGTAGCTAACACAATTGTTAGCTACACAATATTGTGAACCTGCTTTGTCATAACTGCTACAGATACACAAACTGACTTTAATTCAAGGCATAGCAATGTTCTGGTTCAGGGCAAATTTGGGAGAAAATCCCCAGTGACTTTCTGAATACACTGAAAACATTTCTGACATGAAAATTTCAAAGCGGAAATTCTCAGTTCCTGAGAAGGTAACAAAGGAGCATCTCATTACATCTACTCTCTTCTAGTACACTGCAAAAAGCATTTCATGTTCAGCACAGGATGCTGAGTCAGATTAAGGGTTCATCTAAAAAGATAGAGTCAGTCTGGTTGGTTACACATTGGATAGCATCTCTGAATTTATGGATTCAAGTGCATATTAGTGTAAAGGGCATTCCTCATTACATTCAACACAGATTGTATCATGCAAAAAATTTATCTCTAATCATATCCAAAATGTTACCTTCTGCCATACCAAAAGGGTGATTTTTCAACTTACCTAGGAGATCTGTAGGTCCAGTACCCAAATTTTCTCCTCTAATTGTCACTTTTGTCCATGCGATGCCTTCATTGGGAGAGATACCGGTTACAAGTGGAGGCTGCCGTGCTCGAGACATGATGACTATTCAGTTACTGCAATCTGAACTGCTTTCATCTGTTCATCAAGAAATAATAAATTAAAACCTCATTAATTATATAAAAAATTACTAAAATAATTTCAACCCGTTTTTCTAAAATTGTAGGGAAATAAAAATGTAAATATGGAACACCACTCAAAGTCTTTTTTGACACAGTGATAACAATAAAGAAAAATTATACCTTCTTTGCACTTTTTAAAAAGTTAAATATAGCTTTCAGAAAGAAAAAGTATATTCAGAGAAATATTAAACTTTTTGAATGCTTAATGAAGATGTAGACACAGACTTCAAATTACTTATGTCAGAATTCAAATGTGTCTATTACAACTTCTACTTGAAAATTATTATTGTATTCCTTAGGAAGTTCAGAACTGTTAATCTAAGATAAGTAATAGACTATGATTGCATATTTGGACAACTTCTCCACCAAAATAAGACCTACTGACATAGACAGTCCCATGTGAGGAAGCACTCGGCACTTATTTGTATAAAGCACCAATGCTAACATGCACTCAGAAAATTAGAACATGACTCACAAATACTACAGTAGCAGAGATCATCAACAAAACAAACAATACCCAAACATACCTACAAAAATGTACATAAAATTATTGAAGAAGCATTTCCAGAAGAGTGCTCCTTTGCACCTGAAATTGAGTCATCTCCGGCCAGTTTAATCAGCTCTGTTGCTCAAAAACAAATAGGGTACCGATGTAATGTGGTCTACATTTAGTTTACTATGCAACTGATCACAAATGCCTATTTTTTACTAGCAGTTTCCTTTGTGTAGCTCTGTAGCTCTAAACACCRATAAGAAGCTGATTATATACATACGATCAGTATAACCTGAATTATTACAACTCTTATTAAATATCACCATTCCAAAACCTCAGTTACACACACACAACACTTTAGTGTAAACAATTTTGGAAGTTCAGGTTGGTAAAAAATATGTGGAATATAAGTCAAGCTTCATAAGGCTCCTCTTAGCTATTGTTTTTTTAACCAAAATGTATTTTCTACTTTTATTTGCAAATGGTCAAGTCCACGAAACCCAGAAACTCTCTAAATCATCTCTAACAATAAATAGCAGCAAAACTGCAGTTTCCAAGTACCTGCAGTTAAGACATACTAGAATTAAGACACTTGTTTCAGCTTCTTCTGCTTATACAAAATACTTTCATTGCACCATACTCCATGCTTCTACACAGCCTCCCCACATTTTTCACTGGTAGTATCTAGATCTGACACAAGAATCAAAGAAGCTCCCACCAGCTGATTTCATTCTTCACATTCCAAAGTTGGAACACACACTGAAAATTAAGATGGAAATAGACAAGGCAGGAACTGGAAGGAAGATCTCATGCTAAAAGTAATCAAATACTACCCTCAGAACAGGATCTCCTGTCTGTCTGTCCATACCACAGATGCATAGCAGGTCACCTATAACAAAACTCTGAATTCTGATCCAACTTTGGAGCCCACAGCCACATCTGAAGTCAGTGTGAAATGCATCCTGAATAAGGGAATACTGCACAATGTTCTGAAATACTGAAGTCCTAAATAACCATCTCAATTCTATAAATATGTCTGTTTTCAAATGTCTGTTTCTTGGTTTTACATATTTAAAATAGGAATGCTATCACTCATTTCAAAAGCTACTTTTGAAAACAAATTCATTAACATAGAAAAGGCATTTAGATACCTTGAACGCAACAGAAGTATTAATATCTTCAGAGAGCTTTTCATACCGAACAGTGTGCAATTAATAAGAGATGTAAATTCATGTTGAACAAGCAAGAACACAGTAAGTTGCAGTATGTGAGCCATGTTCAGTGTCTGAAGGAAGGCTGGTAAGGGCTCATGAAAACACACACAATGCTGTATCTAGTTTGGCTTTCTATCTTTTGGTGGCAAACGTCATAATACTTCTTGACATTAAAAATTACATAATGTGTTTAATAAATCATTGGTTCCTCTGTTTTTTTGCAAACAACCAACTTACGAGAAAGGATTTAAGTTATATAGGTGCTCTAAATAGTGTTACACGTAAAGTATCGGAACACTTTACATGAAACCAACATGAGGCTGGAGGAGCAAGCAGTCAACAGATGCAAGCTATAAGGGTAGAACAGCACTGAAGAAAAGAACTGTATCACCAGATTACAAAGAAATCAGCTGACAGTCATCTCCAGCTATGGAAGAGAAGTCTGTGCTCTGTTTCGGTGGCTTACTCCTATTTCTTTCACTGAACCAGCTTCTTTTCCTCCTCTCTGGCAGAGAGACAGTCCCTGCTTTACCCCAAAACTGAGGCCAGGTACTCATCTTGCAGACAAACTGTTTCTGCCCCTATCCTGTTGATCGGCCCTCTGACTTTTTACCTGTAAGTTCAAGCAGGGAGGGAGAGGGATGTTACTATTCCATCCTCCTTTCAAATCCAGACACCTTGGTAATTCCTCTTACCTTGCATTGCCTACTCCAAGCCTTCTTGTCCAGACACATCATCTGCACAACTATTGACCCACTTACTCAGCACAGGTGAAAAAGACAGACCTCGTCTTTTGTCAACATTCCTAATCCTGGAGTCATAAGATGTGCCCAGCTTTTCTCTCATCTGTGCTGCATTCAAAACTATACCACCACACCACTGCCCAACAAAACAGTGGGCAGCACAATAGAAATATGATGCTACAGAAAAATAAGGTCCCCAGTTTTACCAAGAGGGAGGAGAATAAGCTGCATCTATTCCTCACAATCTTGTCTATGTAGTTTTTGCAGCTTTTCTCACAGATCCTCAACAGAGCTCAAGGATACACAACAGCTATGAAGGAACAGTGGTGTTAGGTCCTTGCACGCACACAAACACCTTCTGCAGGAAACAACATGTGTCTAGATATCAGTTAGTCAATATAAAACATCTCTTTTATTTTGGAGCAATTTTTTGTAAATATTTTTGTGGAACATTAATCACTAAGACTGACATAAAAAAAGCCATCTTCAGGAACATCAGGTAATATGGAGAGGAAAAAACCTTGGGAAAAAGAAGTCAAATAGAAGATACTGTGGTATTATTTGTGTGGTATCGTTTGGTTGACTCCCTCCCAAATGTTATAATTCCCTTGCATTGCATCTATTGCTGCTTTCAAAATACCCAGGCACACAGGTAATTGGCTTGTGTCAATGCCAAAACTCAAAAGTAATATTACAACATCTTTTTCTGGATTTCAGAAATCAGCACTAGATCCCGCTTCATGATGACCTAAATAAATGTAATAAAAACGCTGAGCCTCCTGAGATCTAGTATTTCTTCTAAAGTATTTCCATACTTACTGCAGAATTGCTTTAAAATACCTCACTGTAATGAGAACGCCGCAGTAAATCTCAACACATTTCAAAGCACCACAGCACTGAGATGTTCTATGATTATTATTTTTAAACAGCAATTGCTTTCATTTATTTCAAAGAGTGGAACTATTTGTAATATGCCACTATTACAAATATCAAGCAAATGCTTGGGAGCCTTCAATTCACTTATAATATTTCCTCTCCTTCTTAGGACAGATGTCCATAGCTAACATGACTGAGGTGCTTACTGGGAAGCCTAGGCACTATATTGCTGTGGCAAGTTCCTAATTTCTTAAAAAATATTAAAGGCAAATCTGACAAAAAATTACTTTTTCATTTCACAAAACATGACAACCACCTAATTCTGAGCTTTTGTTGCAATTCTGTATGCTTCCCTAAAGATAAAAATCTATTCTTCACAAAATATGTATTACACATAAAACAGTATTTTTATTAAAACAGCCCTCTTCCTGAAAGTCTGATTCTTGTGCAGACAAGGAGAGTGCAGAAAGACAGTTTCTATATAAGACTATTCCTCTCAGGAGCCAGGCTCCCTGAAGAGGTTTCAACAAGACTGTTTTTTACAATGGACAATCTTCTACATTAGCAAAGCACTCTCTCTCCCTCTTTATTTCTCTCCACCCTTTTTTTTAACCTAATTTCCTCACAGTATCTCCCCAACAATTTAATGTGGATATCTGATTGACTGCTTCCACAATCTTGCCCATACTATTCTATTATTCTGTCATAATTCTTGTTATAAAAGCACAAGGAGTCAGAAAACCTCTGCAAAGACCACCTACTACAAAGTCCTCTTGAAAAATGCCTTTCATAAACAACGTCTTTGTCTTTGCACTAGTTTCTCAAATAAACTGTCCTCTCACAAAGGTTTGGTTAAAAAAAAAATCCAGACAATTCTAAGCATTAAGAGCTGGCTAAAGAGAGGGCATCTTCCATCTTTATCCTAAAAAAACCCGCTTAAAAACAAATGAAGCAATTAAATATGCCCCAGCATAAGGGAAAGCACAAGTCTATTTGGTTTCTGGGTTTTTTTTAGTATTGTAAGCCTTCAGTTTTACGTTGTTATGAAATGAGAGTTCTTATAGAGGTTTCCTCATTCAACTTTCAATGGCAAACACAGAAAGGACCCAAAATAAAATCCTAAGAGCTACCATACCTGTTCTGTAAAGCAAACTACTTTCTACATTTTACTACACTCTGGAAGTATCACCAAAATAAGAAATACATGAACAATCAAAGTTCAGGATTGAAGGATATTAAATTGGCTGGCAATTTCAAATTCCAAAGGGAAACTACATCATCTTGAAGGCATGGAACTTTGGAAGATAAGTAACAATATGCTGCCACCTTACAAATTTCACCACAGGGAAAAATTAGCAGTTGAAGTGTTTTAAAACAGARTTTCTGACTTCTAAAACAAAATAGCAAGATGTTTCCAGTGACTCAAAATTCAGTTTAAATAAAGTTTTCAGTGATACTTTGTCACAGACACTGAACTTGAAAGATTCTCTTGGAGGAAGGCAGACTCAAGGTCAATACAAGTACCATGGTCATCTAGCAAAGGGAATCAAAGCTGTCAAGAAGGGAGGAAAGAAAAACCCAATTTGTCAGCACTTAGAAAGTCTAAGTTACAACAAAGTGTTTAAACCTTCAGTTATCAGATATTTATTTGTTCTTAATCATATATATGTGACAGAATAAAATTTAAGAAATGTTGAGGCAGGAACAGCAAAGCATCACCTATGTGCAAATCACAGTATGCCTCAGATGTTGTTGTTTACTTAAAAAAAAACCAAACAACCCCACAAGAAAACCAGCCTGAAAACAGTGAGTTACACTAACATCACAGCATTCAATAATACCCAAATTAAAAGATTTATGACATGCCTTTTTAAACAAGCAATAAATACTCAGATWCCAGAATGTAGGTGATGGCCTTTTAACCTTAAACTACACAAACTTGTTCTTCTAGTACATAAATCAAATAATTTGTTTTCACTAGAAAACCCAGAGAGTCTCCTGAGTACAACACACTATGACAAAGTCAGTGAAGGGAGACGGCAAATGACCCCAAGAAGAACGACAAAGCAAAATGTTTCCTGGATGTTTGTACTCAAAACCATTACAAAATGATGAAAAACACTACTACAACCTTTTCTGTGCTTTATCTTCCCAACAATATAAATTCAGACAGACAATCTACATAAACCAAGAATTAAAAGCATCCAAAAAGCAGCACTGTGAAAATAACTGACATTTATTAACCCCTCTGGAGATCTTCAGTGCCCTAGAATTGCCACAGCCTTCAACACTGCATTAATAATATAAAGTCCATTCCTGCAAGCCTGCCAGAAAAGACTGGGAAGTGAATAAGCTAAACAATGCTGAAATTCCAAGTGATATTAAGAATCTATGCATGTTTATTTAAATAATAAAAGAAGACTTGTCAATTTAAACAAGAAGTGCTCACGAATCTTACATTTAGGGGGAAAGAAACTCTTCATAACACCACTAAGCTACTTATAATGAAAAGATGAACAAACATAAAAAAGTGGGTAATTTCACTGTCACAGAGAAAAAAACAAAGCCTCATTTGTCTTGCTTTGTCATATCTGGCGTGTTGATTCAAGCCAATATTAACACTGACAAACATGTTAACCTACAACATTACATGCCAAAAATCAGTTCCAATTTGGGAAGATGTGCAAGTTTTGTGACAGAGAGGGCAAACAACAAAAACGAAGACTTGCAGTATTAAATGACATAATATGATACCCTGTGCTTTTTCAAAAGGCTCCTGAATATTCCAATCAGCCACAAAGGGTACACTAGACATTTTAGTTTTAGGGTGGACAAGGAATGAGTGCTGCAGTTTTGCTTTCACCAAAACCATCTTTGCAGATTCCCTTCAGTATCTCAGAGGTCTCGCTTGCCTTAACCCAGCAAGGTACATCTTCATGGCCATGTATCTTGACGGAGTGAAAGTAAAATAATCACAGCACTCAGCGATGCCATTACCATTTCTCAGTCACAAGGGATTAAAAGGCTCGGACCCGGGGCAGATGCTGGGAGAGCCCTCGGCAGAGCAGTTCACCGCCCGCCGCAGCCTGGGCTGCAGCTGCGAGGGATTGACACCGCTGACGGTGGAACCCGGCTCGGGAGAAACTCCGGGCACAGTTCCGGCATCCGAAATAAATTAAAGTAAACAATGTTGCTCTCTCTCATCCACCCTGTTAGCAGCCTCTCGGTTGAGCTGGAGACCACACACCCAGACCACACAGCACCAGCTGAACTCACTCGCACGCAACATCTAGAAGCTGTCACTCTGCTGGGGTATGGGGAGGGGAGAGAGAGGGGGGCCGGAGTGCGAGTGTGTGTGTGTTTAGAAAAGCTGCTTGCTCTCTCCTCCTATCATTACTGGTAATGTTTCGTGTGCTTGGGAAGGAGGGAAAGAAGGAAGGGATAAGAAAAAAGACCTATAAAGCTCGCTAAGAAAACATACTAGCCTTGGCCTTTTGTAGTAATGATTTGCACTCCTCCTGTACTAGTTTAGTAGCTGATGAAGGGCTAACAAAGCATCCATTTAACATCAATTAACCTTCTATCTATCACATGTCAAAAAAAAAAAAAAAAATCTAGACTGGTATAAATCCATTTCCATGTACATTTTAAATTACAGCATCCTGTCAATTACAATGTGAAAAATACCTATATATTGATCTATTTTTACATCAGGAATCCTGAGATGTTATTTATTTGGAGAGCGGAGAGATATTCCCCACAAAGATCAACCACACAGATGACATTATGACATGAAAACACTGAATTTTCTCCCAAAAACATTCCATTGTAAAATGAAGCTTTGTTCGTTASCATCATATACCATAAACAATCTGAAGGAAGTTAATGAGCCAACATAGAACACTGACTTTGTAAGTCATCAGCAGCAAGAAGTAAAAATAGCGAAACATTAAAAATAGATTAAAACCAACAATAGCCTATAATACAGGTGAACAGAGACTTTCAAAAAGGGGGGAGTTCTTTGTTTCTTTTAGCTCAGAAATAATTTCATCTGCCAATTATGTCACCTGTTCAAACAGAGAGAGTGGAATAAAATGTTTGAGGACTCATAAAATCTATTTCACTAAGTCGACTTTAAAAAAAGATATCCTTCCCTCTGCTCTGCTACCATGAACACACACACTTCCCCCATCAAGCTCACCAGCACACAAATTTAATTTCATACACATCTGGACAGCCCAGAACCACAGTCATATTTTCACCTCAGTTCACAATCTTTTTACCTAAGTGACAATGACAATCTCCAAGTGCCACTACTAAACAAAACCATCAAAACTGCAATAATCCAAATGTCAGTAACAGCCTTATAAACTTGGATGAATATATCTGTGTTTGTAAAAACCTTGAGAAAAAAATCCAAAAAAATATCTCACCTTACCAAATACATTTTGGTACATACAAATACATACAAAGTTCTGTAACTTCACCCTGAAAATAATTTATTCCCTCAATTCATTAATTAGGTCAATATGCTGGTTTATACCAGTTCTTGAATGAATGGTTTTGCTGATGTATTCAATATAACAGCACCTATTCATTACCAAGAATCACATCAAACCAATTTAAGTGTTCTGAATATCTATTTTGGTCATACTGGCTTGCCTGGAAAAGGTCAATAGCATAGAAGAAAATATAATTAAATAAAGTTTGAACACAGATGTTTCTCCCCAAAATTTCCGCTACTTTCCTTATAAATTGCATTGCAACTCCGCAGAAATTAATTCATCTACTTGTTAAAAGCTTCCGTATTTACTGTGTGACACACCACTATAATCTAGCAACATTGTAAAGTCCTAAACATCTATATATAAACATACATATAAAAAAGTCAACTCAGCTTTATACAAAGCCATATCACAGATGGCCATAAATCTCCCATTAATTTCTAAATTCTCACAAAGCACATCTTCCTACATCTGCTTCCACCTCCAACATTCCGCAATGTTTGCTTCATCCAGAAGTCATTATCCTACTCTCTTCTAGTTAAGCCATTCACCCCCTTTTGTTTCAAAGTTATGATTAATTTTTTGTACATCATTTAATTAATAGGAAAATGGTAAAAAATCTTAATATCTCATTATCATTTAATCTTATGTTATTCACAGGCAGAAATTCGAAAACAATACTTCAAGCATCAAAATCTTTCAAATATGTTTATGCTAATGCATTCAGAAAGATCCAGAAGTTCAGAAAAATAAACTAAATGAATCCCAAAGGGATGAATTTTTTTCTAGAAAAAAGAAACAAGACACCACAGATTTTTTTTTCTAAGCCCTGTAACTATATACAATATTCTTTATAAAAACACTATATAACCACTGTAATTACACAGTTCACATGGCTGAAGTTTTAACTTGGATGCTTGTATGTAAGATGGCAACACACTTACTGTGTGACTATTTTAGCAGTTCCTTTTGTTTCAAAAATATTTAAAAGATGAGACACACACTTGTGTTACTGAGATTCTAATATTTTTCATGTTCTCTCCCCAACACCTCTTTCTGGCCTTTGCTCAGGGGTGTACTCAAGCCATATGCTAGAGCCTTTTTCTCAATTCACATGGTCCAACACACACTCAAGTACTTTCCTGACAGACTGTGTGCACAGGTATTTTTCTAACAAAAGCCTCTCTTTGCCTTATGAGTCTTCATTTCCACTCGTCCGCCTAAAACCCCATCTCCTGTATGGAGCAATCACACAGAGTAGTGATGTTGTCTTGTGAGAAACACAACTCCTCTGCCTTCCCTGCTAAGGAAACATGCAAATAATCCATCTGCTATACACATAACTTCTTAATTTTTTGCCAAAAATCCAATGCGCAGTTTTCCAGCAAGAGCCAAGCTATACCTGCTAAAACCACTGTGAGATTTGAAATGTCACAAGACTCACAGAATTACCAAACAGAAAACTGAAAGTAATTGCTTTTTTAATTGAGACATTTCATAAATATCTCAAAAAAATTAGTTTAATTTGTCCTCAATGCAAAAGTGGCTATTTAAAAAGGAACTTTTACTTAGAATCGTCTTATTCTTTAACTAATGCAGGCTTTTTGATGAACTTCTGAACATGGGATATTTCGCTTCTGGGTTATCAACAGTGTCAAAGGAAAAAAAAATACAAGTCTAAATATACCTAAAAATCCTTGATTTATACTGTAATCTGATYCACAGACACTTTTACAGTGCCAGAGACCCCACTGGTTTCTGCACAATACAGCCTAAGCTCTGTCTTCGAGAATAAACCTGAAAATCTGGGAATCTGCAGTTCTGTTAAGGTCAAGGGAAAATCAGACCCCTTAAGGACTTGGTGTCTCAGAAACTTTGTTTTCCTTAATAACAAAGCAAGCAAAATTAGAAAGGAAACATGGGCTTTCCCACTCATCACCAGACGTAATCACAGTATTTTCTAATGAAAATGCTGAACATTCTGCAGATTAGTAACATCAGTAGTCAAGAAAAGGCTACGCAGACCAAGTTCTTTCTGGAGGAAAACTACTAAATACTTTCCAAAATAATATAAAAAGCACAATTACAAAGAATTTCTCCAGAGGAGTGAAGTGTATGACCTGGTGCTGTTTAAAATAGTAAATATGCATGTTACCTTCCCCTATGCAAAGCCTGTAACACGGCAATCACACAATAAATGATTATTAGCAAGCATTTCTGTCATTACTTGGTTGCTAGGGAAGTTGCTTCAGGGGGGTTTGGAGTTTTTTTTGTTTGCTCCAGGATATCATAAAAATGATTTTTTTCTCCCTGCTGCCCTTCTCTTTATAACTTTTGACACTGGGAGATGAATCCACATGCTTTTGAACAGAAATACTGATTGAAATTCCCTAAAATAATTTTCAGGGTAAAGCACGAAATTTTTTATCAGCCAGATTTCTGAGCTCACACTTTGCAAGCTGTAAACACAGACCTCTGCTTTCATGTTCAGCACAAAAGATGAAAAATAAATCTGACGTGACTGCGCTGTGCATGTGCTGTCTCATCATCCCTCATCTTCCAAGCACCTTTACAAACAAGATTCCCTCCATTACCAAACACCATATTTCTCCCCTGGGAAAAGTAATTTGAAAGACAATGTTGCACAGCCCAGATTTACAGAATGTAGGTGGTCCAAGACAGAAGGTCAAAGTTAAGCTGAAGAGCTAACATCTGACTTCTGCTAAAAGATACTAATTCAGCTGTTTTCAGATTTTGAACATTCAGCTGGCTTCAAGTATAGCAGTAGGTTCCACTCTGTCTAAAAAAGTCACATAGAAAGTAAATTCACTGAAACATCTACAGTTCTCTGAGTATTATTTTCCATCCCTGACTGTAAAACAAAGTACTTCTGACTTCTCCTGCAGAAGGTTTTCTTTGCCTGTTTGTATAAATAAGTAGTGACCTACAGGCATTCAAAATACATGCAGGTAGTGTCCGTATGCACTTCACAAGCTTTTGTCCTGGTGTACAAAACTCTAACTGTATTATTTCATGGATATTTTCCATAGTTGTCAGAATCTATGTTTTAAGAACACCTTTTATATTGTCTTCTGTCACCATCCTATCAAGATAAATACTTTTTCTTTTCATTCTTGGTTGTTTTTTTTCAAGTGAAGTCGGAAAGCCGAAAAGCGCAGAATAAACAGAACTAAAATAACTCAAAACTGATGTTCCATTTCAAGTGCAGTGATTAAGGCTTACTGAATTTACAGCTAAACATATCACTACACTGAAAGAAATTGATTAAGTATGGTTCAACATAACATATCTGAAAGTTTTGATTAATAAATGAGGTCAGTGGCCTGTGCCTTTCTAGTCAACATACTTATTTTACTTTAGTCCAGCTTCTCTGGGAAGAGCAGCATAATAAAGAAAGGATTGCATCAGTGGATACAGTTCCATTCTAATAGGACCTCAGGAAAACACTGGTGAATTACAGATTTTAATGGCTTTACTGTCTGGTTTTGCCTCAAATATTCTCAACAGCTAGCATAAAACCCTTCCTCACTCTCACAAGAAATCCTACAATTTTAGATTTCTCTTCCTGTTCATAATTTAGAACTTTACTTTTTTAAAATTCATTTGGAATTTCATTAACCTAGACTGCTACTTAGCTCTAAAATATTAAGAAGCAATTAGAGCATTAAAAACAATCCCAAACCATCAAGTCTGTAAATACATTTTCATTTATTGAATGAAGACAAGAAAAATGCAAGACAACTTTATACTTTTTTTTTAAAAGCCAGTATAAGTTTGATGGATAACAATCTTTTAATTAAATTGCTTCACCTCTGACACATCCTAAAATATGTTTTCCATAAAGAAAACCACCCTTACCATTACAACTTAAAATAATTTTCACTGAGATAAGTCTAACCAGTATGATGAAAATAACTGCATCTGTTTTAAATGATGTTGCAGACAACAGAAATTCCATCTAAATAAAAACACTGTTGTCCAAGGAGTGGGCAAAAACCACAAGAACTGTAAACTAAGCTATCCATAGGAAAGAAATCAGCAACAAGACATCCCTCTTGTTGCTTATTGCTGGGTCAGTGCAAGCTGGGATATGATACATTAAAAACAGGGAAGTAAGAATTATAGAGCATTCCTTCTTCAGGTGAGCAAAATGTAAAGGAAGAAAAGGGACCTGTTTTTCTAAGCCACAAATTTGTTTATTTACAGTCCTTTAACTATTCTAACAACTTTATCATAAGCAAAATCAAATCATCAAAAGCAAAAACAAAACCAAAAAACTTGACARCCGTGAAACACAGTGAAATCACTAACGAAGAAAGGAGACTGTTTACTTGTTATAAGAATGATCAGAAAACCTGGAAAACTGAAGTGAGATAATGATTTTAACTACATTTTAAACAATGAATATTTGGAGTTTAGGTTTAATCTGATGTTCTCAGAGCTAGGATGGCTTAATATTCTACTGGCTTTTGACTCAGAGCTTTTGAATCTGTGGCTAGAAGCTGTTAACCCGCAACAAGCGAGGCAACTGCAGAAGGAAGACTATTTAAAAAAACAGTAAAACTGGACAGAATGAGAAACTCTCTTCTGGAAACAAGATCAACCTAAATTTCGGACGTCGACGCTTTGCTAAGAGAACATTTTCAGGTTCCTAATCAGGATATTGAAGAGGCAAGGAGGAAAGATGTTTGGTCAGCCGGCTCATGGACACTCCTGGACTTCAAGGCAGTCCAAATGAGGCAGAAATATAGCACTGGGTAAGAAGTTAAAGAAAAAAAAATCGAAGTCTCAGAGAAGTGTAATATCTCCAGACAGATAAGGATGAAAGCAACCATCTCTCAACCAGCATGTTATTTCAATTCCTCCCACATTCCTCACCCTGTTAATTTCCTATTGCACTTGCCTAGGTATTCAGTCATTTTGGGGAGCTGTATCTGAAACTTGATGGTACATCTAAATGCGAAGAAAAAAAAGAAAAAAAAACTAAAAAAAAAAAATACATCAGTCCTGCAAACAACCAGCTTTTCAGCAAGTCCTACAAGTAACCAGCTTTGACTCACCTCTCTATCCTGCTTATTTCCTCTATCCCCCACCCAGTACACCCACACTTCATTAAGCCCAACGACCTCATCATTTCACATGGGTCCGACTGGATGATGTCGGAAGTCTTTTCCAACCTCATTGACTCTGGCACTTGGCACAGCTCTGGCCCAGCCCGTGCAGCCCGGCGGGCACCGGCGCTGCCCCGGGGCGCTGTCAGACATGCGAGACACAGGCAAAGGCCACGGAGCCGCCGCAGCTGATGCWGCCGGGACGGCGGCACCAGCGCCGAGCCCAACCTCGCCCGACCAGGGAGCGTCACCCTGGGTGACACCGTGTGCCCCCAGGGGAAGCCGCAKGCGGCAGGAGCCCCCCGCCCTGCCGGCAGCRCCCAGCGTCCTGGCAGGGGGCTGGCGAGGAGGAAAAGCCGCTGCAGCCGGGAAGTCACCGCGGGGGGAGACGGCCGCAGCCCAGCGACGCCCCCTGCGCCCCGAGAGCCATCGCCGACAGCCCCGTCCCCACGGGGCCGGGGCGGGGACGCGACGCTCGACCCCGCCCGGGGAGCGGAAGGCGGGGGGAGGCCGAAGGGAGGGGGACGGCCTC
>JACDOX010000022.1:183888-420722 GCA_014549065.1 Cardinalis cardinalis | reverse complement strand
GCCGCCGCCCGAGCACATCGAGCGAGCGCCGAGCAACCAAGGCGGGCGGGGGAGACCAAGCCCCGAGCCGCCCCCCTCCGGGAGCCACGCCCCTCACGGAGAGACYCCGCCCCTTCCCCTCCTCCCTCCCTCCCAGCGCAGAGCGGGGGCCTTGGAGGCCTCCGGGGGTATTGGGGTTGCTTGTGCCGGGTGAGGAGCAAAAGAAAAAATACAAACTTAATTATAACAGTCTTGAGTACGGCAAGAACAACAGTGACAAGAGCGTCACCCTGGGTGACACCGTGTGCCCCCAGGGGAAGCCGCAGGCGGCAGGAGCCCCCCCCGCCTGAAATTGTGCCAGGGCAGGTTTAGGTTGGGTATCAGGGAAAGGTTCTTCACCCAGAGGGTGTTTGGGCACTGTAACGGGATCCCCAGGGAAGTGGTCACAGCGCCAAGCCTGACAGAGCCCAAGAAGTGTTTGTACAATGCTCTCAGGCTCATGGTGTGACTCTGGGGACGGTGCTGTGCCGGGCCAGGAGCTGGACTCGGTGATCCTTGTGTCTCCCCTCCAGCTCAGCACATTCTGTGATTCTGTGAACAGTAATAAATGATAATTAAATCCCTCCCAAGCGCTGTCCCTACAGGCAGAAACTCACCCAGCAGTAGTGTTGGGACTCCAGACTGAGGTGCGAGGGAGGCTGCCCAGGGAGGTCCTGGAGTCTCCTTCTCTGGAGACATTCCTAACTCACCTGGACATGTTCCCGTGTCACCTGCTCCAGGTGACCCTGCCTTGGCAGAGGGGTTGGACTGGACAGTCTCCAGAGGTCCCTTCCAAGCCCCACCATTCAGTGACTCTGTAAGGGGAGGTGCAGAGGGATGGGTGGGGGGCAAAAGCCCAGGCATAAATACTCAAGCAGTGCTGTCAGCCCCAGGTGACATAAATCCATCCTCCTTTCATGATAAACCAGTAAAAATGTTCCTTTCCAAGCCCATTGGCTGCCTGGGAGGATTCTGAACACAAGGTCTTTTCCTTATGGAAAGAGTCAGGAGATCTCCTTTTTCGTTTTTTGCCAGTATTATTCGATATTTGGTTGCAAAAACCAAATTCAGACAAAAATCTTACTGGGAAGGAGAGGAAAAGCAATGAGACAAAAAAACCCAACAACCCAAAAGCAAACAAAGAAACAAAAAAGCAAAAACAAAACAAAACAAAAAAGCAAAACAGAAAAGAAGAATCCATTCCTCAGTGATGCCAACCCAGCCCAARGCAGGACATTAATGGGAAAGCAAATTACCTTGCATAAAACCTTAAAGCACCATAAAAAGCATTATGGCCAAACCCCAAAAATTTCCTAACTTTTTTTTTTTTTCATAGGTTAAAGCTGTTCAGGTTAAATTAGTAGACTGAAATATGTCATACCATGAATAAGCAATACTCTTCAGACTCTTTCCTCTTCTCTGTAAAACATTACACAGTATCTTTCAGGGGAAAAACAAAAGCAGATGATACTTATCTTTTCTATAATTATTTTCAATGTTGTAACTAGTAACTGCAGTTTTCTGCTGAGATCTAATGCAGAAAACGAGCTCCTTGGTTCTCCAAGAAAAGTAAAGTTGGCATCAGATTTTTTTAAAAAAGTGCAACCATTTGCCATCCATTTCAAAATTATATTTTTCCTCCATGACAGCTTGTTTGAATTCTCTCATTGAATGCCTGTCATCAGCTGTGCCAAAGAAAACAGCTCTTTGAGAGGTTGGTGGGACCAGAAGGCCCCACCCAGTGTACTGGGTCCCAGCCCAGTGCCCTCTGAGAGGAGACACCTCTGCCCAAAAAGCCCATTGACTTTTCTGGGAGTCCATGAAGGGAACTGTGTGCCCAGAAGGTTTTGTAATAAGCAACCATGAGTTTAGGTTTAGTTCAAGTGATAAATTTCAGTGCCAAACTGCAGTTGGGTTGCAGATTTGATTGAATATTCACCTCTGTTGTAAGTGAAAAGACCCTAAATAGGTGAATCATTAAGAAGAGGGAACCTGAACTTGAAAAGAGTCAACCTCCTCAGTGTTAACCCTCAAGTGAGGACAAGCTGACAGACCTTTTTGCTTGTGAAAATGCCATCTAGCCTTTAGGGTTTTTAAGCTGCTGTTTCTAAAAGGCTGCTCAGCAGTATTTTTGTGCAGATTGTGATCCTTGGGAGTTTGTCAGAACAGCACAGCCAGGCTAAACTCTGCAGGAACAGAAGCCTTATAAAAGGCATGTGTACTTTCTTCACTGGCATCCACACAGGCAAATCCTCCTATTTCCACAAGCAGCATCCAGGAATCTTATGATCTATAAGGCCCTGGATAATTCTGTCAACGCAGAACTTCCTGTGTGGTGCACTTTGTTCAATCTGCTGTGGGTGGTTTCCCCAGCTGAGGTTTAGTGACCATCACCTACCCCTTCAGTGACTCCAGAACAAAGCTGACAGTGACTGACTGCAGATGTGACCCTCTGGAGAGAAGAAACACCACCCTGCATATCTCTTTGGAACAAAAGGAAGAAAACTAGTGTGGTTAATATATATACATATATATATATATATATATATATATATATATATATAACTTATGATGTATATACCACAATATATAGTATATATTTGCTGTCATATATAATGCTGCTAATATAAATATATTACTCTATGGAACTCCAGATGCTGTTAAAGAGATTAATCTGTGCAGTTAAAACTGAGGAAAGAAGTGACAATTTGTAATGTAATGACCTGGTAAATAGTAAGTGTTATACCTCATAGAGGTCACAAGAGTAATTGCTCATTCATGCCTTTTTCTAATCCATTTATGCAGATTTGACAGTGATCTGTAAACATTACATCTCTCTACAAAGTTGAGTAAACAGATTTGAAAGCCAGAGAGATTATTATGATCATCTTGTCTAACCTGAATATTGAAAGCTGTAGAATATCCTCCAGCCATTCCCATACCAAGGTCTTTCTGTAGCTGTTTTTAAAAAAGGCATCTTCATTTTATTTCAAAGAATAAAAATTGTTATTTATTTATTTTGGAGAAATGGCAAATCCATCATTCTGCTTTTGAAGATTTCTCAGTGGTTATGCTAACATGTACCACACGACCTTAATGTGCAAAAAAACCTGATAGAAATATAAATATTGTTTGAAAAGGTAAATTCATCTAGCTGCAGCATCTGTCCATTGCAAGCCTGCTTCTTGTTAACAGAAATATCTTCCTTTTGAAGATGTTTGTGAAATGGAGCAGATTTACCTCTTCACTTTCCCTTGACAAACTGTATGGATTAACTTTGATTCTGCACTGTATAAGTGCCTTTCTAGAACTGTTTTCTGAATGCCTTCAAGCTTAGAGATATTCCCTAAATTTTTTTTGACATGTGAACTTCCAAACCAGACCTTCTCCTGCTCCTGTTTAAATTTGTGAGGTGAGTATTATAACCAGGGAAATCCGAGGAACAGAGAAATGCTAAGAAGCATATGACCTTAAGAAATTACCCTTTCCAGTTATTTTCCATGCCCCAAGACAGGATCAACTACTCTTTTGTTGTAACATAACTGTTTTTTCAATCTTGTTCTTAAAGGCTTCCCAGTATGGTGCTTTTGCCATCTCCTCAGGCAATTTTTCCTAGTGTTTCTCTGCCCTTATCACTGGAGGTCTTTTTTTCCAATGTATGCTCTCAATATGTCCCCTACTGCATTTTCAGTCCATTAGTGAAAAGTCTGTCTTTGCTGGCCTGGAGAACAGACTCTTTGCTTCCTCCCTATAGCAGTCTTTTCCATATTTACAGGCCCTGTGTCTTCTTTGCCTCATTATTCCAGTCTCATTAATATCCTGATATTTAATGTTGTCTGGACTAGTAATCAAGCTTGAACTCCCCTGCACTCTTCTGCAGACACCCAATATCATTCTGGAAACACAATTCCCCAAGCGAAGCGTGATTCAGGTGAAAAACTTGAAAAAGAAACCAAAACAACAAAAATTTAAGCTGCACCATGGAGTAGCAGAGCAAAATAATTGCTTTGCCTATTTTGCAGGCTGTTTTCCTGTTTCTATCCCATTTGTATGGCATTTTCCTTTTTACAACAGCGCAACAGTGGTGACTCGTGCTTAGCCTGTGATTCACTCTACATTTTTTCCAGGCAACTGTAATCCTGTTTACTTTTCCCCATCCTGTATCTGGGGAACTGATGATGCTATGTCTATTGCACCTATTGAATACCATCTTTTGTGTTTTTCTTAAAAAAAAGCTCATAACCAGTTTGACAAATTCCCTCTGAATTCTAATTCTGTTCTCTAACACTCTTTTATCTACTCTCTTCTTCATGTCCTCTTCAAATATATCAAGCTTAGTCTGTACGCCATTCTTTGGGTGTTTGATAAGGAGTATCAGATACAGGATAGATCCTTGAGAAACTGCTTTCAATACATCTCTCCTTTTGATAATGGCCCCATTTTGCTAACTCTTCCTCAGAAATAATCCTGCCTATTCTGACACCCTGGGCTTTTCAATTTGGACCATATTGTCTTTGCTTATTCACAAGAAACATTGACTTAAGCCTTACTAAAATGAAGATTTATGACTTTTTAATACTTCTCTTCTTTGTATAGCACCTATTGCTTTAAAAGGAGGTCTTAATGGTTTAATAAGATTTGTTCTTGAGAAATGCATGGTCGTCATTATTTGTCCGTCTTGTAATGCATACGGATAATACAAATGCTTCATAATTGCCACAAACTGAACCTATCTGATTTAAAACTCACCAGCTCCTCCTATTTTCCTGTGTGTACATAASCTAAAGCCTATTTGAAATTAAGAGGGCTGCTTCCATGACCATGTCGTGTCTTCTGAACTGGAGATCAGTAACCCACCAAAGCCATGGCAGTAGAACCGGGAGCAGAGCCAAGAACCCCAACTCATCCTTGACTACTCTAACAAATCTATAATCATTGCACAATCTTTCTTCACCTCACTCGTTCCATTTCCCTTTATTTCCTTGAACCATCAATGTAATATCCCTGTGGATGTTGGTTTCTAGAAGTTCTCATAGATTTTATAAAAAATTCATACAGATATTTCAATTTCCAAGCAGATTTCCTGCATTATATTCTGCTCCCAAGACCAGCTGCTTTCTGCTGCCTCCTAAACTGAAAATCACCTGGGTCTGTGTTGTCAAACCAGCATCCAGGAACTGATTTACTTAAATCTTATGGCTCTATTTATTTTTTTAATACATAGGTACAGAAATAAATTCTTTGACCATGGCAGCATTTGGCTATTATCCGTGAGCTTAAGCCAGAAACTTTCATTATGAAGTGAAATATATTTATCTTTGCTGAAAGGCGAGAGAGAAAGAAACAACTTACTGATCAGTGTTTTCTCCCAGATGATTTCTGGTATGCTTCAAGAGAAACAACATATAAATTAATGCACACAATATTTTGAGTTTTCTTCCAGAACACACACAATCACTTTTTCCACATCAAACAAAAAATATAGTCTTTGCACTTTCAACCATTTCCAACAGTACACAAAATTCTCTCACTCTTTTACTTTCTTGGCTAACATCACCCTAATTCTTCCCTTTCAAGACTTATCCAAGGAATCTGTGCACTACTGACCCAGAGGCATTGTTTCTCTAAACAGCACCAATGAAACAAATTACTAAATTACTTTGTGCAGCTAAAAATACTGCATGCTATATACCACAGCTCTGTCAAGGGTGTCACTAGTAAGTTGCATCAGTTTAAATACTTCTTGGGACAAGCCTTTATGTATTGTGATTATTGTAAAAAAATGGATGTGGAGAAGTTGAAATTGAAACCAACTTGAAAATTTGCCCCTTTTCTTTCTCAAAGGGAAAAAAAATCCCACTTCAAAGGCTGTTTGGCAGGTTTTGTCCTTCAAATTCCAGGTGGGATTCTGTTTCTCCTTTCCACAAGAACAAACTCTGGCACAACTGCTTTAATTTCCATTCTTTGGGAATAAGCAGGGAAAAGCTGTTCATCAGATATTTTTTCAGACTTCTGAAATCATGTTGAGTGAGTGCAGAGATCAGATCTACTGGTGTGAACTAAACTGTACTCATGGGACCATTCCTTGCTGCCTGAGCATGCCAGGTCCACTCCACTGGAAGGGAGCACATCTCTGCTCCAGTAGCAGCCAACACTTCCTAATGTGTCCTAGTGAAAACCAAGTTGAGTAACAAAAAACTATTATTTAATTATCTGTTTGACTAATTTTGATGGAACGAAGTTGTTCCCCTAATTTGCCCCATTCAGTGTCTCTGCAAAACTGTATTTATTTTAAAGGAAATTGTACAGGAATTATTGTGTTTAATATTACAAACAAAGGTTCCATCTATTACTAAATACCTTCTTGTTTACTTTTTTCCTTTCTTCATTATTCTTCCTATCTGTCTCTCTCTTCTTCTTTCCTCTTTTGTTTCTCCTAACCAGCTGATCTCTAAGTTTCTTAGGGTGAAAAAGAAAAGGCAAATTACAAAATAGGGTTCAAAAAAGGTGATGAGAATGGTAAAAAGTAGATAGATAAACTATGCAGCTGGGCCAAGTATAATTCATTTTTCAAAACTTAACTTTTTAGATAATTTATATTCAGATTAGTATCACAGCTATGCTGTTAGCAAGAGGTTGCCTTTTACATCAGTTAGATATAATTGTTAAGTTCCTTTCAGAGAGAAAAAATAGTTTAGTATCTCAGACAAGCAATTAACATTAAAATGTGAATCTTGGTCTGTGCCTTAAATGTATGATCAAAGGTACTAGATCATCTGAAACCTGTTAAACACATGATGATATTTAATTTTAATGAACTACAGTTCTAGTCTTTTGTGTTTCTTAATGACATTTATTCTTAGACACAGAAGTATAAGGGGTGTTTGGCCTTGACTTCAGATCTTCAGCAATTTCCACAGAAATTTCTGAGAAGAATGTTAGCCAATGTTTTAAAACTCAGAGGCCTAAATTTAGACTGTTAAATCTGTATTTAGCCTTGCAATGTGCTGAGCTCTTGGGCCGTGATCCAAGAAAGCACTTATGAGTTCCCATTAACTTGAAAACACTTTCAGGTCTATTATTCACTTTACCAAAAGAACTGAACTCAAATACTTAAAATTATGCATGCACATTAAGTAGCCTGCTGGACTTAGCTTTATACAGTCCCCAGTTCAAGTCAGCTCATACCTGAGACCCTGACTCACTTTATTCTTTGAGACACACATTTCAAAATGTGGTCAATATCTGAATACATTTATAATTAATATTCTGCCCGGTTTCTATGTTGCTATTATGTAATAATAGCAGCAACAATAATGATAAATAATAATAGTAATAGTGTTTTGCATGCCCAAATCCTGCATGTGGGAAATAATCATCCACATCTGAAAGCTGGATCAAAGTTGCACTGCAGTGCTAAAGGGTTAGTTTTCCATGTCTGGGAGGGACAGGATGAGGAGTTGGAAACACTATAGCAAATACATTCAGAAGAACTGTGACACTGAAGAAAAGGAAATACTGGTACAGATTGTTTAGGGAATCCATCGAACCTGGTTCCTTGGAAGCCTTTAAGAAGTGGCTAAAGCACCTCCAGGAACAATTCTATTCCTGGAGTTATAGTCAGTCTTTCCTTAAGAGGCAGGATGTACTAGGCACATTCATAAGGTGCCTTTTAGCTCTGTGAACCTTTTAAGTTTTGCCATCAGGCTTGTATTTGCTCTTGCTATGTACTGGCTAGCTTTCTATGCTGGTATCGCTACATCTGCCCACTTAGGACCTGTGTCATGATTTAGTTCTGAGCAAGCAACAGGAGTAAACAATTTTTTTGATTGTATAAGTATTTCTAGCCACAGAAAAAAAGGATGGCATGTGAAAACTGGCTGGAATAGTTTCTGTTCCATTTGTCCATTTCCCAAAGATATTAGCTGCAGTGAAGGACAACATCAGTTGAGATCTGACAGAAATCCTGGTGTTTTCTCTAAAGGCATTTGCAGAAAAATAAAAAAAGACAAAATCAGAATTAGAGGAGTTAGTAACGGTCATTTGTGAATGTGACAATCACTGGTTATTGTGCAGCGCTGTAACAGATATGTGCTCTATGTGCAGCAAACCCACTGCTAAAAGTGCCCCATGTGCCCTCCACAAGATCCCTCCTGTTCTGTGCTGTGTCTCAATTGTGCCAAGTGCCAAGCTGATGGTGTGACTCTAACCTCAACAAAGTAGAGAAGCCTTCATGGAGGAGAGACAGGGCTGGAGGAGCACTGTCTTCTTCCATTTCGACCCATTTTTCCCAATTGATTACTGCTCTCATTTACAAGGCAAAATTAACCAGCTATAAATAAAAAAAGTGAAGTCCTCAATTACTCACTTGTCTTGCCCTTCATAGAATCATGGAATGATTAGGGTTGGAAGGGACCTTAAATATCACCTAGGCTCAACTAGGGTCAGGGACATCTTCCACTAGACCAGGTTGCACAGAGCCCCTTCCAATCTGGCCTTGAACACTTCCAGGCATGGGGCATCCACAGCTTCCCTGGGCAACCTGTTCCAGTGCCTTACCACTCCCACTGTAAAGAATCTTTTCCTAATATCTAATCTAAAGCTTTTAATTTGAACCCATTCCCTGTTGTCCTGTCACTACATGCTCTTGTAAAGAGCGTTGCCACATCTTTCCTGTAAGTTCTCTTCAGGTACTGAAAGGCTGCAATTAGGTCACCCTGCAGCTTTCTTTTTTCCAGGCAGAGCAATCCCAGTTCTCTCAACCATTCACCTCAGGGAACTTGTAATATCCAGCTGAAACAAAACTCACTGGTAATTGTAATGAGGCACAATATGTGCATGCGAGATACACTTTGACCGATTGCTAGACAACCCTTAGCTTGGGGCACTTTTTAACTGCCAAAATCAGCTTTCTCACTGGGAAATGTATCATGAGGGAGTTTGAAAATAGGATTCAGAACAAGCTGGCCCAGTTAAAATCTGAACTTCCCCAGTGGGGAGATCTTGATTTTTCAAAGGAGAAAATGATAATCTGGAGGAATGCTTGGGCTGACGTTTTGATTTGAGATTGTTTCTGTTGAAAAACCAAAACCCCTCCAAAACCCCAACTACCACAAAAAAGAACAAACAACAAAATCCCAAAATAAAACCGCACAACAAAACACCACAACAAACCAACCAAACAAAAAATCCCACCCTGCTTATTTTGCTACTTCACTAAATTGCAAGAAATGTTTGGTGCTTGACTAAAAGGTCTACAAATATCAGAATTATAGCTAAAACCCCAAAATAGCATCCTGAAAACTCAGAAATAGGAGAGACATTTAGTTTTTTCAAATTTCTTTTCTATTCAGCATCCAGTTTTATCTCTATTCTGGAACATTTATAAATTTAAATAGTTGGGTAATCCTAAAGCTGTGTGCCTGTAGGTAAAAACTCCAATTCACTCTTCCTCCAAATAATTTCTGAGATACAGATCAGCACCTTAATTGTATATTTATTGTTAAACATTTCCTTATGCCTGAATTCTGGGAACAAAACATAATTCCCAAAAGACTTCAATAGYTGCACTTGGCATATCAGGATAAAAACAAACAGGATCATGCCAACCTTTAATTTTTGCACGCTCAATAAAAAATCACCATCAAACAAAAAAATTAGGCATGAAGAGAAAAGAATTCCATAGACTTGAAATATTGTCAAGGGATCAGTGATTTTTTTTTATCAAAACTTGAAATTTGCAACAGGTATTCATGCCCCAAGCATGTTCCTTTCCAAGCAGGGAGGTAACAGTGACATACTAACCTGTCTGCTGTGGAATTACATTCCTGCAGAAATCCAGGGAGGCAAAGCACAATGCGAGTGCCAATGGCACATCCAGACATGGTTGGAATTTTCCTAGAGAGTGCAGGGGGGCTGTTTCTCTTTCTCTCCACACACATTATGTGTGTAGCTATTGAACTCTGCAAGACTTACAAAGAACACACTTTATATTATCTTTTCATTTCCATGGCATCTGTACATTTAAAGTTTCATGCCTCATTGTGTCTGCATGTGATCATCTTGTACATGTATTTAAATTGCTTCTCTTGCCTCTGATCTTGAGAGACAAAAGCAACATTGAATTCTTTTTCCATTATATATTTTTACAAAAGAACTACTGTAAAAATTAATCAAAGATATGCTGCTTTTTATTGTTATTTTTTTAATTTTGGGGGTTACTTTTCCTCATATTGCAGTGGTTTTGAAATTGAAACGTTGCACTGCTGAGAAAGTGCCATGAAAATATAACCCACTACATTCCAGGAAAATAAATAAGCAAGGCCACCCAAATTTTCAATTAGTGCTAGTGCAGTATGCAGGAAATGGCTGGAGAACCGTCAAAGGCAGCCTTAGGCTGGGTCATGGATACGGAACAGTGACAGGAAGGTTTGAAGCAGAAATACAGGCTCAGTGTGAAGATGGCTCTTCTCCAAGGAAAACTGCATACTAATAGGTTAATACTGATTTCCTGAAACATACAGCCTGGGTATTACATGCTGGAATTTACATTCTGACAAAGGCAATTGCTGAGCCTCAAGACTTTGCTTTTTTGGTGATGAAATAACACTAGAAAGTTCAAACTGCATTATATATTTCATGTTTTAAGCTTATTAAACATTCAAAGTACAAACTGTGCACATATTTTTAAGCCACCTGAAATAGCAACAGCCTCACTAGTTTGGGAAACTAGTATGAGAAATATTACATTTCAACAGGTCAAGCTTGTTTGGAGTAATCCCAGCAAAAGATACTGACCAAGGTGGAGTGATGCCGCTTTTAGAATAAACCTGCCTGGAATCGAGAATTACTGCTCAATCAAGCAGATACACACAGTATCAGGAACCAAACACTCTTCCTTTAGCACAGCCTTTGTAGACAAAGTGGTATTTGAAAGGTATCTGAAGGCTGAGTTGGACAAAGCACTTCAGAAAACAAAGAACTGAAAATCACAAATGAAGACACTGCGTCTCTTTCTGCAAGTCAGAGGAAGGGCTCCCATTGATGACAGAAGATGCTGTGCCAGGCCTTCATCCTGAAAGTAAGTGCCTAAAACTAGAACAAAATAAGTAAAGCAGAGAAACTTAATGAGAAAGACCAGTCCAGCTAAAGAATGCAGCCAACCTTTCCCTACAAGTGTCCTCCTGTTTCACTCTCTCCAACGGATGTTGCTAGTGTCAGCTGAGGGTGGCACTGCAGCATCACAGGAGACCCTCATCCCCTCAGCCAGAGCCATGCTCTACCTCTGCTGTCTTTATAAAGGGTGGCTGGCACAGGAGCACAAAAAACACCAGTGGAAGTGGGGAAGACATAGCAAGTTTTTCACTGACATCTGTGGGGCCTAGATTTTTCTGTTTATCCATCTTAATATCAGCAGGTATGTTTCTACCATTACACTAGTGCAGTCATGATCCCATGTCACAGTGAGCAGCCAGCAGTGCCCAGCTGTGCTGCCATGCACCCACTTAAATCACAGGCTGTGCCTCTAGTGGTGGATCGTGTTTATTTATGAGGTGTACACCGTTTTCATTGTCTTTCGCTGCTCAGAGAACTGGAAGCCCATGCTGCAAGTCTTTTTAACAGTTTTAATTGCACTCAAGTCACTGGGAAATCTGCCCAGAGAGAACCTGGAAAAACTGGGCCACAGAAAGAGACCCATTATAATTATTTGCCATAGGAGGCAGAAACAATCTTTTTCTAGTCCCTGCCTCTCCCTAGGAAATGTTCTGTGGGATTGAATTTGCTGAAAACTGCTTGGGATCCATTGAGTGATGCACTTTCCACTTCTTCTCAGGAAAGCTGTTTTAAATAAGCTGTA
The DNA here is from genome assembly GCA_014549065.1 of Cardinalis cardinalis. Classification (NCBI taxonomy): domain Eukaryota; kingdom Metazoa; phylum Chordata; class Aves; order Passeriformes; family Cardinalidae; genus Cardinalis; species Cardinalis cardinalis. Next base: position 408,847 of record JACDOX010000022.1, on the reverse strand, counting down.
TAAAAATGTTAATCATCACATAGTATTTTAAGCTCTGAGTACCATCCCTACCCTGGAACCTTTTTAGTTTAAAGTCAGTGTCAGTTGCCTGTGAAAGAGAAATTAACGGAGCGAGGGAGGAAGTGGAGGAAATTTTGGGAGTTTGCATTTATGTTCACACATAAAGATACATTGTTTGGTCATATGTGATAATTATTTAATCAAATGGAATTTGCCCTGTGGTGCTTTACATGACACTGCTGCCAATCACCCGAAAGCAAATAAATCTTTCAGGTGCTGAAGGGAGCGTTTCCTCGCCTGTCTTCTGGAGAGCTGCATGCTGTGAATGCCGAATGGCAGATCTAACACTGCTGAAGGGATCCGTGGGCCGCCATGTGGAATGGACATCAATCCAGGGCAGAATTTATGCGTTTTGAGGAGTCTAGACAACTTTTACAGAAACTTGGATATCTGTGTAAGGCTGGATATATTCTCAATAATTGTCCTGAACAATATGCTCTGCTGAACAGAGGACACAGATTTTATGAAAAGGTACTTCTTCCCTATAGGAGAAAGCGCCTCATTTTTTTTTTCCACATGAACGCTCGATCCACGATAAATGTTAATAAAGTTCCCCTTCACCAAGTTTCTTAACTGCTGAAAAATAAATATTTAAAGTATCACAAATGCTATAATCAAAACCACGTAAGATGCTACAAGAGTGTTCCCTTTTGTATGAAAAAACAAAGGAGCTCAAGCTTGCAGAAAACTCCATTGCCTGGTTTGAAAACTGATACACCGTACAATACAGCATGTATTATCTTTGTGCAGTATTTTTATAACAATACCTTAAATGCCATTGGCCTAATTCTTACCATATTACTATAACAAATCTATGGAAGCTCTGCAGAAGACCAATGGAGAGCAGGCTTGGGGGTTACATCTGCAGGGGCTTTAGCCTCTGTTTGGTGAAATCCTGGGGATGAGACCCATGTTTGAGAATAAAGATATGCCTAAGTGCCTTGCTGGTTGGGAACTTGCAAGACTGAGCCCTTTGTTGGCACTCAGGATAGAGACTTTCAACACTGAACAAATTCCTTATGTGGAACAAGTTATTATCAATTAAAAATGAAYTTAAAAAATCCTCCCAAAACAGCACAAAAAACCAAAAAGTACATTTCCTAATTGTAATAGGTAAGTAACACCTGTAACACCCTGAGAAGAAGGGGAGCACCTGATGGAATCTACTAGCTGATTTCAGAAATATAATTATATGCATAAAATTGAACAAGACTTTTAGTTAAGTCATTTGGGTAAAAAAACTGGTTTCATGGAAGAAAATGGGATAAGTTTCCATTTTTGACATGGGCCCAGCATTTTGTGCATTCCTTTTATGTGACACAGGCTGATTTGGAGCCATATTCTGACTCTGAATTTGACTCTAATATTAAGTTAAATGGCAATTTCCTATGACCAGTGACCAAATTATCCAATAAGGTCTGCTTAATACAATCAAAATAAAAAAAGTAGAAATTGCATTTTAATGCAACTTATTTGTTTCCTGAATTTTAAGCAAATGGGACAGAAGGATCAAGTCAGTCATCCAAAAATTTACACCAATTTAGAGGTAGTTTGAGCAAAAGCACACACCTTTGCCCAGGTAGAACTTTCTTAATTCTATGTCTTCGCCCCTTCTTTCCTGTCCTACAAGTATTTGGGAATAAAGAAAAAAAGAGGGAAGAAAAGCTCTTCTATTTAGGAAGACAGGAACATCTAAAGGAAGTATAACCACAATACCTCTCCTGGATATCAAAGGTATTTTCCTGCTTTCCTCTCCAGATCAATCATACAATTGCACTGGGGGAAAAAAAAAAAAAAAAGAAAAAAGTTAGATAATAAAAGGTGAGGGGAATGTCCTGGAGATATTCCTGTGCTCCGGCAGTCACCTGGCTGCCCACACACTCCTGCAGCAGTAATGCAGCAGATGCACAACCAGTGCCTGAGCCTCTCAGCTGTAGATTTTGGGCCACAGCCCCCATGCATATATCTGCACTGAAATCCTAGCCCACTGCCAGGCTGCTTGCAAACCAGCACTGACTTTGGCAGAAGCAGAGAATGATCAGAAGCAGTTTTCACCTTGCATGTTCTGTATGTTTGGAATTAACTGTGCATTAACATGGAACATTTCTATAGAAGTTCTCTTTTCATCAGCAAGAGGCATACCCATGTATTTGAGCCTGGGGGGAAAGAGRAACCTGTTGTTGAGGTCAATTTTTTATTATTTTTGCTTTCCTTTCAGCCTCCAGATATAAATGCTAAATTGAGAAAATGAAAATTTGAGAGTGAGGTCTGAGTTTCCATTTATGGTATACCTAATTTTCACAGTAGCCATCAAAATTGAAATAAGTTAACCATATTTTTCCACAGTAAATAGCCGTGGAATAATTTCAAATCCAATGCAGAAGCTGAAGAACTAATAGGAAAAATAGGTGAAAAACTAACAGACACATGCAGTTTTTGTTTGGGAAGCCATTAATGAAAGCAGAGCCCCTTAGCTGAATTACCTCCTTTGTTGCTCTCTGATATATATCACTATTCCTTTCTCCTCTCTAGAGATGATTCACCATATCAAAAGACCTCTACAAAAAACTAGCTCAAAAATAAGTGTGGTAAAAGCCAGAGGAGGAATTAGACAAGCTTTCTTCTGCAAGTTATAAGAATTTCTCATGCACATAACTATTGTTTATTTGATTTACATTATGTTTAAGCTTTCTGGTTTTCAAAAACCACCAGAGGGAGCCCAAAACCTCTCATAAATATGAGTAAAGGCGTGTTGGAGTCAGCCATGAAAAAAATGGAGTAATAATTAAACTGTCTTTGGGTTTCAAAGGAATACACTAATTGCTCGTTCACCAAGATCCACATAGATGCAAAAGTTCTGGACAGTGACTGATGAATCACATAAAACTATATTAGAAGAGTATTTTAAATTTAGTCCTGACAGTTAAGAACACAACCCAGAATAGTCTGAGCATGCCAAAAGACACACATTAGAGCTGAGGATGAAATTATTTAGGCAGCCATATACCATACAATGCATAATCATTTAGGAATATACTTTTGAGCTCCACTGCTGCATCTGTTTAACACCATCAGGTGCAAAACCAGTGAGTGAAGTTATTTATGAGATGGCCTCAGGGCTGCTTCTCATGACTGCCGTTGTTTACTCCCTTGTAAGTGCTGATGGCTAAGGCAATCACTGGGGAAAAGTTGATTCTTTGGATAAGAGGGTGACTATCACAGAGAAGCACTTCAAAACCTAGACTGACATACTCTATGACTTTCTACTGATTTGGCTTTTCATCAGCTGGTCACTGATTGATCCAGCTAAGCATTACCTTGACTAGAAAACAAAATAAATAAGGAATTATGTGGATGGTACAAGTGGGCTTACCAGACCACTCTTAGCAGAGAAAGCTAAAAATGTCCAGTGTAAGTAATGATTTCTTGCTGCAATTACCTTATATGWAGGTTCTTCCAGAAGGTTCAAAAGCATCTGACTAAAACAAAAGTAGTTCCTAGGAAAAGCCCAGGAAGTTTGGCATGATGATGCAGGAAATGGCATATAATTTGTTTCCCCTTTCCAGGTCAGTATTTTCAGGATGCATGTCCTAGTTTTATAGATATGGGAAAAAATTATAAGTTTGATTTGCAGAAAAGCCTAAGAGGAAGATGGACAAAGGATAAGATCTGATAGCAGGACCTGACACATGAAAACACTATTTCTTTGAACAGCCAAGTGAAATTAATGAAGATTAGATGAGCTCCATTTGCTGTAGCCAAGAACTGATTCTTTACCTTTATTAGCTCTCAGGAGAGGCTCTACAAAACACTCCTTTTTATTTTGGGCATAGAAGGAAAAACATCTTTGAGCACCCTGGTCTAAATGGAAGGTGYCCCTGCCCATGGCAGTGGTGTTGAAACTAGATGATCATTAAGGTCCTTTCTAAGTCAAACCATGCTGTGATTCTGTGATACTGTATACATCTTTCCCTTGATGAATTGTCAGTTTTAATTGCAACATTTTTCAAACCAAACTTCAACCCTGGTCCTGGAGGTGCACATGAATGTAATTGCCCACAGCTTTTACAGATGTAACTACAGAGCATGATTTTAATCTATTACAGCAAATCTTACTACTTATTTCACTGCCGTGACCTCAGCAATGGAAGAAATAGTTCTTTCCCAGTTTAAGCTCTGTAGTGCTCTGGGGAAGAAGTTGCTTTAAGCAATGCCTGAAGGGCTTGACCAATATGCAGTTCTGTTTACATGCATATTACAAATAGACTGGTCAATGTCACAAAGCAAAAGCCAGTAAAACTTGGATTTGTAATATTCCTGCAGTGCACATCTCGACTACACCAGTGAGTTCTGTAACACTACTGATCTCAACAAAAAAAAGGGTCTAATTCAACGGTAAAATGAGCACTCTATCTCATCTACTTTGCTTGGTCCATAGTATAACTCATTAAAGATGCTTAAATAAAAAATAAATAAAAGGAACAAAAGGTAACATCATGTTATCTCTGGTTCACTTCCTTTTAGGAGACACAGGACAGAAGTGCAGCCAGTTTATTATTTGAGTACTCTGCAGATGAGGGATCAAGTAGAGATCAGTTAATTWAAAAAAAGAGGATATTATTAGAACATCATCATTAAGGGGGGAAATTGTTTGAAAGCCAGGAAATTCCTTGTTTAGTGTTCACAAAGACCTGACCGCTAGAGCTTCCTCGTTAGGAGAGAAAACTTACTCTACCAGAGGGCACACAGATTACAAGGTGCAGAAAAGGATGAAGGAAAAATGCTCATGCCTACATCAGGTAAAAAAGGGCATCAGTGGAGACTAAGTCCACCCTGACAAAGCTTTCTGCAAGGGACCAGGGTAAAACCCCCAAACATGACTGTTATATCACATCTCTGATGAAACCCCATGAAACTCAATCTACATCTGCTCATACTGCTTTAATGTGACAAAAATAGCTATTTGCAAAATGAAAAAAGAGGGCAAAAATCTCATGTTCTTCATGCAAATTGCAGACACCCTTCCTCTCCCCTTGGACCATCCCCAGAAGGGCTACATCCAGGGCTGGAGTGCCATGATAGGTGGTGATGTGCCCATGCGGGTGGGGAAGGCAGGGTGGCCACCCCAAGGTGGGCATGCCAGGGGCTACAGGCACAGTAGTCAGCACCTCGTGGGGCCCAACGGGGCTCTTCTGTCTGGGACAGCAGCTGGAGTCACCTCCAAGGCACAGGCACAGTGCAGCCAGGCACTGAGAGCCAGCTGTGGCGGGATGCCTTAAAAATCCTATGCCCAGGGGGCAAGTGTAGGACTGTAGCTGTTCCTGAAACTTGGCTTCCCCAGCCCTAGGCTCCTTCCTCACCCCCATTCCCACGACTCGGCACAGTTGGGGATCGCTTCTGCTGCCTCGGCCGGCTGTCACTGCCTGGCCATCTCTCTTTGAGCCCATGAGTCACTTCCTCCCCTCAGATCCCACCTTTCAAAACTTCCTTTTTCCTTTTTGGGGGYATGTGTCTGAAAGCCTTTTCTGAAAGAGGGCATTGGGCTTACCATGGACAAAAGCACTTCTGGGAAGCAGCATGTTCTCCTGTCTGAGGACACACAGCCAAGACCTTACAGTCACATTCCTGTGGTCCCCATGGTGCTGTCATGCACAGCTCCACACTGACCTCCTCCAGTTCTCTGCCCCGATACACTTCAGCTCTGGGGGGCTGGAAGGGGGCTTTTTGCATACCCTGCCTGCAGGTGTGGATAGACAGGGAAGAGGAGTGAAAGGAGAAGCCCAGCTCACCCCAGTTTCCCTTGCTGGCACCAGCTGCTCCTTCTTGCTCATAGAGCAGCAGCCCTTGGGTTCAGTCACAGCTGGAAAGAAAACAAGAAAGTAAAAAAAAAAAAACCCTTAACATAAAAAATGGAGTTCCTTTCTTTTATCCTTCTTTTTTTTATCTGTTGGGAATTCAGACTTAACATTTTTCTCTACAGCTATGAAGGTTAGAGATCTGTTTCTTGGAGAGCAACAGTGAATCCTCCTAAAATCAGTGACTGTGTCAGAAGCTTCTCTGGCAAGCCAGTAGCACCATACCCTGGGAAGTTCCCAGGTCTTTGTGATACCCCCTTGTGTGAGATGCACAGTTTATGTGTTCCTACCCCTCACAGGCAATGAGCACCAGGAAAGTTAAAGGGGGAGGAGAGGGTGGATGTGAGAGGAGAGGTGTGTGTGGGGGAAATCTGTCAGGGTTTGTGTGGTGCTTCGGGCACAACTTGTTCCCTTGGAGATTTCTGTGCTATCAGCAAGGCAATCTCATTGGCTCAGAACTTAACCTGACGGTACAGAGGCCAAATCTGCTTGCACTCAGAAAATCAGAATGAAGCTGTTAGTTTACTATCCTATTTGTCACTGTATTTTCAGAATTATACTGTTGAATGAGGGTCCTTTGACTGCTTTAGCCTTCAAACTATTTTAAAAGATGTTTTTTTTTGCTCCAGGACCTCTGAGGCCCGATGTTTTGCCTACCTGTAAGGCTGTTATTGCTTCTTTGCCATGTGGTAAACAACAATTTACCATTAGGACAGGAAGCATGAAGTTGTTTGGGTCAGATTCTCAGCTGGTGTAAAGCCACATCTGGAATAGGGGACTATGCAGGTTCATGCTGGCTGACAATTCAAGCTAATTTATAGCAAGTATTTGCTGTGAAAGAGATCCTGTGTTTGAGTTGTTTTACAGGAGGGACTTGCAATTTTCATGCTGATTTTATGCCATGCTAATTAAGTCACTGGGCAGACAATTGCAGTATTTAAATTAAGCATGCAAATGGATGTGGTGTTGAAAGATACTGTTTCATTTTTATCTTCCATTCTCAAGTCTTATGATGCTTTTCATGGCCAAATACACCCATACAACTGAGAGGGAATGGGAAGAAAATAAACTGTGTGTATAGATTCCCATGTGTTGCCATACTGGTGTTACAGAGCTGCATCACTTCTGGTCAGGGGGTTTTGAGCYCTGGCCTGTCTGCTGTGTCTGCCCCAACCTGACACTGTGACTGAGAACTTAATGAACCTTTCTAGGCAGGAATAAAAAAGCAGGAATAACCACTGCTTTTTTACTAACGTTGGGTGGGCAACACTAATACAGATAGGAGAAAAATTTTCCAGAGGAAGATGTGCCAAATTTACATAGAAAGATTAATAAATTACCATAAAGTCGAAATAGGAACACGCTCCCTTCACCAACACTTAAATGTTTTTGTATTCACGAGGTTTTTAAAAGACAAAACCCACGAAACTCATCTTAGTCCAAAGTCTAAGTAAAATATTTTTTTTCAGATGCAATTTTTTCCAGCACAATGTTGGTGTAAATTCCTTATCAAGAAGTAACAAAGAAATGGATTTCTCTTTTCAGATCAAGAGAGCAGCTTTGGTAATGGCTGTATTCATTCATCTTTCCATTCCAAACATCATCCATCATGCCTTACATCCCTTACACTGGACTGCAGAAAACATACCACAAATTCTACTTGGAATAGCAATGCATCTTGGACAAAGCTGACTAAACTCAAAATTAAGTTTTCAACAACTTCATGTTAAAAAGAAAATCAATGAAAGAAAAACAGAGAGCTCTACTGAACAAACATCCCACAGTTAAAAAAAATATGTTTTGATTGATGAAGGAAAAAGCCATGACATTTTAGGTGGCTAAAAAGAAATTTCAAGGATCATATTAAAAAGAAAGTTGGCATTCTATTAAAATATAGTTATCCCAAGAGATAACAGGAATATACTGGGAAAAAAAGACATAGTCTGGCTTTTCCCATTTCTCAAAACAGTTAATTAAATTTTCTTTTCTTCATCTCATGTCCCCAGTTGAGGGAGTTTGCATTCAGGATCATCAACTTTCTTGGTTGTGAAGCAGCTCTAATCCACTTACTTGATCCTACTGCAATCAATTAATGCCATGCTAATCCCGTGCTGGCCATGCATAATGTGGAAAACTAAATGTATCACATTATCTACAAGAAAAGTATTCAGGAATCTAGATCTGAATCCAAGACTCTTTTACCTCTACAGAAAGGTCAGGATGAAACACTCTATAAGATTTATGATATCTACAAAAACAGCAAGGTAAGCTCTAAAGAGAAGCAATATCTTTCATCAGATCAACTGATCCAGCTGGAAAAAGCAGACAACATTTCAGGCACAGGGACCCAGTGCAACTATGGGCAACATCAGAAGTTCAGTTTAGATTGGCCCTGCAGTGAAAAAAAGGCTTTTAGCATTGGAAGTTTACACAAATAACCCTTCCTGAGATAATTTTTTTATACTCTTTCTGAAAAACATTTTCATGGTGTAATTAGAAATAAATTTTCGGCTTTTATTTTTATTAGAGCAACCCATAGGAATTTATATGCTAGAACTAATAATGCATATGCATTTTGCAGATGCAAAATTAGTTATATTTSTAGTATTGGAAGCCTCTGTCCAGTCTCACAGATTTTTAAATTGAGTACATTGATTCCAGAGAATCCTTTTCCAATGACTTAATTTCTTTTCTTACAGACAGTATGAATCACATTTTTTCATGAGAAAGTGTAGGTCGATGGAATTACTATGGAAAATTCAACTTCCTTTTGACTGAACTTTCCAAGTGAATGTCTTCATTTATAGTACTTTGAATGCTACTCTAAGGGCATCTTTGCAAAGCAGAACCTCTTTGGGAGTAGCAACCTGCTGCTATTTTTTTCTCGTATTTGCCTGAGCTTGTTTATCTGCTTCAGTCCTTTATGAAGGCAACAAGATGGCACAAGTGTTCCCATGGGAATGTGGTGCTTGTGTGTGTCATCCTCCTTGAATTTTGTCCCAAATTTCCATGACTCCTGTGTATTATCAGTGGGATTCTTGATTATTTACGCAATTGAAGTTGCCTACAGCTGGACAAGCCCATGGCAAGTTCCTCGTCTGTGTATATTAGCTACCATTGCCGTACTCTATCCTATTTTATTTCTCTTTCAGATATAGAAAGAGGAGTGAAGTGTAAAATCGTGGAGACAAAAACAATAGAAGCCATAAAAATGCTGAGCAGCTCAATGCAATGGTATTTTTTGTTCACAGGCAGCCTCTCCAGCACAAAGGAAGTGAGGTGGGCTCACACTGAAAAGAAACAGACCCCTTCTATATGGCCAGGGCCCCAAGGATTCTGCTCGTGAGGCTGCTGGTGCTCATGCCTTGGGCTCTGGAAGAAAATTGCTGGGACCTTCTTGTCTTACCTCCCTCCTGGGCAAGCGCAGCTTCCTCCTCTCTGGGTGGTCTTTCCAGCAATGGAGGTCTTGTCCTTCTGCTCTGGTGTGACCCAGCCGTGAACTGAGCTCATTAACTGTACTTGCCTTTCCTTTGAAAGAGAAAACGGTGGAAATAGATAGATCCAAGTTATGATGATGATGCATTTATATGAAAAAAAATAAAGACAGTGGACTTGTTTGTAGAAATCAACAGCATTTCACCTCTGTGATACTTCTTTCTTGAGAGGCCGCGACTGTCAGATCAAGCATTTCAAGGAACGTCATTTCCAGAAGAGAGGAGTTAGACACACTCTTGATCGTGTGCTTCTGTTTATTCTGCGTAAGGGATCTAGGACACCTGTGTTAGTTTTAAAGCTACTACATGTACAGCACTTGACTGCTATATTTTGGCAAGTCCCAGCTGTTATTTCACATGTGTGAACTAAGAAAATACCCAAGGTAAACACAGACTTAGAAGAAGTACCAAAAACATTTACAATAAAGTGCAAGTATAGCCCAGTATGTTAACCTGCTAATATATACAGTGTGCTGGCCCTGTCTATTTCCCTTTAGAGAGGGAAAGCAAAAGAGATGTAACAAAGCCTGTGTGAAGCACCACAACTGGTTACCAGTTTTTTTCTCCCAAAGCAGCAGCACCACTATGAATTGCTTTTCTCTTATTTCTCTTTACTCACAGCTATTACCAGCCAAGCTTACCCAAATGCAGACAATGCAGAATAGAAACATTTTCTTTCCTGTTAATTTTGCACATCTGACAGAATTTAATTTAAAAATCAGTTTAAATCCAGATTACTTACATGTGTGCACATGCTCACACTCCCCCTCTACATACACAATGTTAAAAGGACATTACGGATGATAATTTATTTTTCTCTGCTCTTGCTGCATTTCATAATATCCCTTCTCTCTTGAAACACTGCCAGAGAAGATTGTCTTTAATAGACTTCAATGGTGTCAAAAGAACCTCAGGAAATGAGGACTGAGGTGAACCTAAGGTCCACTGTGTGCCACCAGGAGTCTGATTATATACACTGCTTTGTACAGGAGGCAAAGATCTGCACCCCTGATGTCTTCCCTCCAAAATCCAGTATTCTGTCCACTTTCTGTCTCCTCTAATTAAAGYGCATTATTTCGACCTCCTTGACTTCTTGTCCAGAAGTGATGTTCTTTTACAACCTCCTCTTGCTCACACTCAGTTTTGAGTTACGTCTCAGAAATTCTTAGATTTCATTAGAAATGAGTTTTACTAGAAAAACAGGGCTACTTTATCTCCATGATTTCCTGTACATGGGTCACATCCTTTTAAGTACAGTCATCATCTCAGTAAATACTATCCTTAGAGGTAAGCTTTCCAGCTGCCTCCTGACATGTCCTGACGTAACCACCCTGTAATCTGTGAGCCAAATCTTCTGTGGGGCAAACAAATAAAAAAAATGAGCTATTGATTCAAATTAAATGAGTCAAACAAGGAGTTTCCAGGCAGCAACCTGAACCCAGATTAATGTTTCCTGATTTACTTAAGCCAGGAGCCTAGCAGGTATGAGAAGCTGTAGTAAAAAAGTTTAGCTCTTCATTAGTGACAAGACTAAATTTTTTTAATGTGATTTCAGCATTTTGTGTATCCAGGATCAGCTCAAGATCCAAAGGAACATTTCCCAATGTTTTAGCTCTCACTTGTTTAATTAGTTCCTGATGTAAATGAAACCTGTTCTGACGAAGTTATGCAAGCTTGCTGTGTAATAACCCCATGCCATTTTGTGATTAACTAATTTCTTGCTCAAAAGCTTTCAGGAGTAAAAGACAAGTATTGTATTTGTCCCATGTTTGACATGGCAACTTTCAATTGAAATATCATGACCCTCTAATTATAGGTGCTTCAAACTCAGTAATGTTTTGCTTACATCACTCACTACTTCCATTCATCATAATCCAGGATTGCTCTAGTTCACTCAGCAGTAATTCTAGCTGGCTTTCATCATTCCCATGGAAAACATATATGAACAATTAAATCTCTCAGCAGAAGGAATCAACCTCATCTGGAGATTTATGAAAGCATTGCAAAAAAAAAAAAAAACCATGTATATATTTATGTGAGCAATAGCAATGAATAATTATGTAAATATCTGATAACAAAATGGATCATTTTATCAATGGTAAAACACTGATTTGGTTTGATTCTTGAGAACTTCCAGCATAACCTGAAAAGAAAGAGAGGAGGAGAAAAGACAAGGAAAAGGCATATGTGTTTATCAATAGAAGTTCATAGAAAGACCCGATGCACTGCAATCTAGAAAACATTCATTTACTATAGTTATATAATAATAAAATATTAAGTATATATTTAGAAACAACAAAGTACATACCATTACTTTAAGGCAAGGAGAACAGGAAAGGTTTTACCTTACTCATTTCTTACCCTTGCAGGTTTGTACATGATGACCTCTGATCAACAATCTACACTCTCCATTCTGTTCCACCTGCTCTGATGACTTATTTGAAGCCCTGCAGAAAATTTGTGTGGGGGCAGGCAATGAAGAAAAGTCTTCCTGCCCCATGCTGTAACCATGAGATCACCCTCCTATGTAAGAGCCTGAAGACATCATCATATCACGTGAGGGGCACTTCTTTTATAGCTTTATGTATTTTAGTCAACATAACTTTGCAAGACTAGAGAACAAGCAGTAAGCATAATGGTTGGAGATCTGGGAGCTCTTCATGAAATATTCACATCAGGTTGATACTGACTTAAAGTTGTCTTTACAAGCTCCCAATGCATCCTTCCAAGCCTTGAAAGAAAGAAATGAGATTTAACATTAGCTTCCTAAAGATGACAGTTGTGTTTTTATAAAGCAGGAACATAACTGATGGGTAGCTCTCTATGTGTAAGTAACATTAGTAATGAGCCATTGTAAGTGGTGCTCATTTTGTGTATGCATATGCAACATGAAGTAAAAGGAACAAGAGAAAAGAGGTGTTTCAAAACTACAGAAAGAAATTGGCAAGGTTGTAAGATGTAAAAAACCCTCTCTACAATACAGAGCATGCACAATAAAATAGCAAAATAAGATTTGATCAGGCTAGTGCACAGGTCTCCATCCTATAGACTTCTGTACAAAACTAATCCTTGCAATGCAGATTTCCCTCGTGGTAGAAATTTTTATAACTGAGCAGCAAAAGACATTTCAGTGTAAAAAGATGATACTTAGAGTCACAGAATGATTTAAACCTTCAGAGGCAGGGATAACGTTAGGTCAGATTTAGTGTTCACGCCTGAAGTTCCTAAACCAGGGAACACAGATTTATTTTAATTCTATCCTTAGATGATTTGTCAGTACTTCAACTACAGCAAATACAAAACAACTGAAAATGGATAAACAGCTTAGCCCTCTTTGGGCTCCCAGTGGTCCTTCCACTGACTTCCAGGATTGTGTGTCATTTACACTTTCTAACACTACTATGCTCATACAGTTAATGATATATCATCAATGCCTGGATCCTTCTAGCTCACAGACATAATGGCTGAGAAAGAGGAATTGACTTTAATTCTCTGCTTTGCATGACATGACAAAAAGATTCTTCCAAGAACATGTAGGCACTAAGAGAAAGCTGTTTTGGAGATACAAAGCCTTATAAGGACCTTTTAAAGGAGTGAGATCCATGCAGAACTATCAGTGAGAGAGATTAGCACTGAGTAGAGCAGAGCAGGGATTATGAGTTCGGAAAAGAAAGTGCAGAGTCTTAAAAGAAACAATCTATCTTTACTGCTTTTTAAATCAATTAGGGAGCAGACCACCAGCATTTCTACATCCTGCTTTTGCTCATGGTACTCATAGATTATGAAAATGTTGACATTTCACTTACACTTGATAAGACTTTTTTTTTTAATGACATTATTTTTAGATGCATTGCTGCTTTTCATAAGTAGTGTTGAAGCAATGATGGTCCAAGGGCAAAACCAAGGCCAAATGAGTAGAGAGAGGTATTGTCTTTTATTAAACAAAAATAGTTGAAAAAATAGACAAGAGTTAGAACATGCCATCACTCTTCAGGTAAAAGGAATAAAACATCCTAAAAATGCATCAAGCTAAACAGTGGAAAGAGATGAATACAAGGTGACAGTCAATGGCCTTGTTCAGGCTTACTGGGAGAAAGAGGCATGCAACCTGTCCATCATCTGCACTGTTCAAGAGGAGGACCCTTTATGATTCCTGATTGTGACAATTTTGGGGATTGCTGTCCCCAGACACTGTAAGGGACAGGTCTGTTTTTCCTCTTTCTGAGTCTCACGCATGCCAGGCTGCTTTTGACAGTACTTTTATACCTGCAGTGGGAAGTTAGGAGGCAGACAGACATCTTGCTGGTCGATGCACGCATTCGGATGGATTTAAATCTTTGAAAAAAGGAGACCCGGAAGAACAGAATCACTGTCTTTATAAATCCTGCAGATGGCATTGCTCAAGCAAGCATGTTTGAATTCTGCATGAAAAGAAAAGCATATTTGAATAAAAACTATCCAAGAAAAAAAAAAAAAAAAAAAAAAAAGCTCCTAACAGTTGGTGTCTTCTACTTTCTAGTATAGTTTTTCTTGGATTCAGCTACACTTACTAACTGTACATAAAACAAAAAGCTTTGTGTTCTGAAAGCTAACTTTGTATCCTTGCTCTGTAAAAGTCAATAAATAAATAGGAACACTAATAAAATGTTAGAATTTGGATGAAGAAGCAGGGATTTAATAAATGGTACATAAGAACAGTCTTAAAAATAAATGCTTACTGTTTGGAGACTATTCTGTTCCCATTCTAGTATCATTAACAGAGATGTGATCACAAATATTTCACAAGGACACTAATCCAGGCTAGGCAGTAGAAGCAGTGCTGTCAGTGAGTCAACAACAATAACTGAAAAAGAAGGTAATGTCAAATGCTGTGCATTAGAAATCAATGCACAAATACTGCAGTTCTGCAAAATTATTATTATTGTCACAATGCCAATTGTGATCAGCCTGGAAATGTGTGGACAAATATGGCTAAAATGGCTAAAACTACAGAGAAACTAATAAATTCTTTTTTTTTTCATGTATTTATATACTGTTTATTTTCTGGAATGACTGCCATCAGAAAAGATGGCATTTTTGCAGATGACTAAAAATATTGGTTATGTCATTGGCTTTTAATTTTTTAGCATTTTTATCTTGATAGACTGGCATGTGGAGAGACTATTGCAGAGTATCCAGCTTTAGGATGGGAGATGAGCACAGACACTCCCCTCTGGTTCTGGGATCCATCCCATGAGGAGCGATCAAAATGACGATATGCACCTTTGCAATATACACCTGTGGTTTTCCATACAATGAGCAAGAAAGAGTTAACAGCATTTGGGAAGTGCTCCTTTGGGAACTCTGGCAATCTGTTAGTTAGATTTGTTTCAGATCTTGGCGAGTGTCTTGATTCTCCTTTGGCCCATTGGATAGCTGTTCAGCAATGACTAGGCTCGTTAAAGTGTTCTTGAGAACTTTTTAAAAATTCACACCGTATCATCTCCACAAAAAAATGGACATCTACATTTGCTCCGGAGTGTTGAAAATGCTCAGAAACAACAAGCAAGTGTTTTTTTTCTTTTTTTTCTCAAGGATTACACTTAGGCAATTAACTCTTTTTCTTTAAATCTTTTTAGGTAGATAATACTATCAAGATTTTTCTGTTTATCTTTCTGTGAAATATGTACACACATCTATAGCCTGTGTGTATTTATGAATATAATTATAATTTATAAAAATATAAATGTGATTATAGTACTGTATTTTTTATAATGTTTGATAATGATATGCAGTGTTAAATTATGATCAGCATTTCGTGTTCTTCTAAGAGAGAGAAAAAAAATGGACAAACAGCCAACATGTCAGGCCTGTTGCTATTGGTGGCACCTTGAAACAAATTGTGCTATTTCTGAGGCTGAGGCCCTTTTCAGAAGCCAGCAGGAGAGTCACACTGAGCCTACCGGGGCACCCAGTAGCTACTGCAAAAGCTCATCTGCCCCATTCACCTCTCTGCCCTCTCTGACAGGCCCCCAGGCTCAGGTGAAATCACACAACCCTGGAAGGGGATGTGGAGCAGCACAGGGAGTGATGAAGACAGGCTTCAGTCCTCACTGGCTGCTACCTTTCCTATGGAATTCTTTTCCCTGGGTCCTTTCTGTTCACCTTCAGGGATGTATTGTAATGCCAGTAAATGTAAATCACTACAGAATAAACCACAACTCTTTGGCATCCTGATAAGGACCAGGCTTAAACTGCACCCATTCACACACCTGAAATAATGTGAACATTTTGTCGCCTGCAACTTAAGTTTTGTCCTCAATTTGATTTGAAAGAAACCCTTGCAGTGAAAGCTAGGTCATGGTGTTGTTTTGGGGGAAATGGAGAATCTGAAAACAAAAATACCTTTTGCAAGCTAGGAATGACTCCATTTATATATAAAATTCTCTTGTTGCTACTTTTTTGGTCTGTGAGCTGTTTATGTGTATGTGGACACGATACCTTGGCATAGTATTTACTGAGTCCAAACACATTTTTATCATATGCTTAGCTGCTGAGGTAATTTATTTTCTGGATGTCATGGTGTTATTAGCAGGTTAATGCTGGGGGTGGCCAAAAAAGGGGTCATGATGTGCTCTCCTAATTATTTGTCTCCTTCCCAAAACTTTCTCAAGTCTGGTGAAATGACAGGATTGCAAGGAGAAAGGTAAGCTTATATCCACTGAGGCAAGGGAATGTCCAGCCCCAGGGCAAAAGTGTGCACATTCATCCTGTATCATGTGAGTCTGGGAGGGAATGGTGCCAGACACTCAAGTAATTCTGCTGTACAGCAGGCAGATTACTCTTAATACAAAAAATGTAAACCACGATAAATGGGAGCAGATTTTAGCTATGATAGCCCATGTAGACTTCAATGCATTAGTTAATTCTTTGATGGAAGTCTGAGCTATTTGTGTCATTGACAGATACATTTCTGTTCATATGGGTGATTTTATAAAAAGTAGTTACATAAATAAAATATATAGCTTCTCCAATTCAGATTCCTGTAAATGAAACATGTAATTTTACAGATCAAAATACAGCATTCTGCTTTAAAACTGTTGTTATATTCAATTCCAGMTGAAAAAAGTAGCTCAGGTGTATGATGTTTAACATGTATGACTTTTATTCTGTTTACTTCTTCTTTAAAAAGACATAAAGCAAAAGAAAACACAAATACCCTAAGTCAGAAAATCCAAAAATCTAGCCAAAAGAAATGTATCTGTCCACTTTTTAGTGAATTAATGCATTGTCCAAAGAACATGTGCTTTGTACATACATAGGTCTTTCTTGCAGTGGTTCCAGCTGTGCAGTGCAGAACCACCTGGAATAACAATGGAGACACTAGAATTACTTTTTTTGCATAGACAGCAGCCAGGATTGGGTCCTAGCTACATACAAGAAAACTTTTGCTTTTGAAGATATTCCCAGCCAGCAACACCTTTATGAATAGCAAAAGTTGCAATTTAAATACTTGAGTTGTGTCTCATATCTGTTTGGGTCCAGCACACTGCAATTGTTTCTCTCGATTAAATCTACTGCATGACAGGGAAAATCTACGAAAGAAAGTCTGTCTCTAACATTCCAGTTAGATGGTAGAATTTTATACATATTCCTTACTCTTAGCCTCCAGTAGAAATCACATTCTTTGAGTTATGGAGAGGTCCCAAGGCCTAAGGGAGCCAAATTTCTATCCTCCATTACCCAATAGGAAGTGGGAAAAATTAAATGTACACAGAGTGGTGCAGTTAGTCAGCATCACATCTGAACCCTCCCCAATAATTCAACAGAAGTAGGGGAAGGAAACAAATAGGGAAATTACTGTGTTACAAAGCATTTTGCAAGAGTTTCACAAGAGCATAGTCCATTAAATGATGATAGGAAACTTGATTGGCAGATGGCAGGAATATTAAGTGCATCTATTTTAATATTTTTTTTCCCTTTACACTCACTGGAGTGACAAAGCCACCTTTTTTATTAAGGAAAAAAGGCATTTAAAATGTCTGTTTAATGCCTTCCAGAGTCAGGGTATTTTTTCTACTTTTTAATATGATTAATAACTCTAACAGGTATTTTCAAAGCCAAACAGCTGGGTTATTGCTCAAGAAACAGCTGTTTCATTGCTAAATATATCCTTATTCCACCAGCCATCAGCTTGCTGAAGCTTTGCTGGTTACTTGCCTTTAAACATTTGCTGATAGTGAGAAAGTCCTGGTACTTAATCATAGCTGGTGCTACAAAAGCTGGAGCTACTTTGAAAAAATAATACACAGAGAAGAACATTGGCAGAAGGCTTTTTTCTTTGAGGGTGGGGAGGGTTTTTTTTGTTTCAATGCCACACATTAGGTTGCAACCAGATGTTCATGTTATAGATCCTGCTTGGATTAAAAAAAACCCACACACAAAACCCCCCCCTCCTTTTCATTCAAAAATGTCAATATCGTTTAACAGCAAATGTAATATAATTACAGTATTCAATAAACATTTAACAAGACACAGACATTTTCTGCAAGAAAATATTACTAGAGTGAGCCTTTTAGCAGTTTAGCAGTTAAATTAGTAATTTCTTTTATAACATCTGGTGAGCAGTCTCTAATTTCTAAAGTTTTGGAACAAAGAGACATTGGGCAGATTTTGAGTTATGAATAATTTGCCAGTTGTTTACCTTTATGCCAATCTAATTCTCCACTGCATAGATGCAATTGAATACATTACAAATGTGTTTTCCATAAAATTCCCTAAAATGCAGGAGGGGGAAGGTAGAGAACAAGTTCAAGCCACTCTGGCCCTTCACAGGCATTGCCATGCCTATCCCCGTCCTCCTCTCCTCTCTCAACATGTGATGGAGCCTCAGCAACCCACTCTGAACTCCCAAAATTCAAGAGTGCCTCTGTGCACTGACTCAAACCAAACCTGTTGACCTGCATAGAAACCTTTCCATAAACTGTGTGGATTTGGGATCAAGTCCAATGAGAAGCTGTCATGGCAGGAGAAGTCTCTCAGGAAGAGGGAGAGAGGCAAGGGACCATCTGTGTGGGGGAGGATGGCCCCAGGCACCTGCTAATGTGCTTCTGGGCAGCCTGGGGACACATATGGAAACCCAAGGAGTAGGAAGGCTTCTTCCACATGAAGATGTTGCCAAACCAATTAACACTTTACTGTGCTGAGAGCTCTCCCTGGGTACTGTTACTCCCTCATATGCCAATATTTCTTGCTCCATGTTTTCATTCACCTGGCTAAAGATCTCAGATGAGTTTTGGATGATTACCCTCCCATTGCAGCTCAATGCTTGCCTGCACCACAACTGCAGTGGCTGCAGTGACACCTCCTCTGCAGGACCTGGGTCAGCCCACCACATCTGCTGCGCCCACTCCTGTCCACCATGGGGGTTGGATCGATCCTGCATTACAGCCTCTCCTGTGTGCTGGGAGAAGAGCGCCAGCAAGTAACTGACCTGCATCCAGTGCTCCACAAACCACATGCTGGAAACAGCATGAGAAGCCTTTTTCTAAGCYGTGGATTTCTAGAACACAGCTAATTTATCACCCCTTATATTGAACGCATGATACTACAGAAGTTAGTAAAAATTATTCTCTGTCATCATGTCATCCATCTAAGATACAAGATTTTTGTAAGTTTTAGATGAAAGGTTTAATTATTAGCCTATTTTTAAGTGATGTAATTTTTATTCTTTAATCCCAAAAATTAAACCTGTGAGATTTTTCAATGTATATGTTCCCTACATGCTCATAAAACTTCTGGAAAAGTTTTGTCCGTAAAAATGGTCTTTTAAAATACACCTCCTGTTTTTTCAAGAATCAAAGTTGAAAGCGCAGAAGAAAATCTCTTCTTGTGGGCGCTTTTGTTGTGTGCTGTGGCAAAGTGTGGCTGGATCTCATTTGCCTTGTGTTGTCCATCCAGTGACATCAGCTGAGCCTGGTGCAAATATAGGCCAAAATGTTACCTGATGTAAAGCACAATAGTGAATTTTTAACCCATCAGATCCTTTCCTTTTTCTGCCTGCTTATTTTTTTTTCCCAAAAAAAGTTCAGAGGAGGCAAAAATAAAGCACACATGCTTGTGGAGGTTTTGTGCTTTGCTAGATCATCTAGTGCACTTCCAGTTCCCCTACAGGTCATGCAAACATAAACAGTCCTTAAAAAGGAAAGAGAGAAAAAAGAAGAAACAGAAGCTTAAGCTAGGCTTTGTTTTGCTCTCAGTAACTCACTTCCACATGTGAGAAGTGAACAATATTTTCTTCCTATAGGCTTAAACCTCAAAGCAAAGCTACATAGCAGGAAGAAATAACATGGTTGCAAACACCAAGCAGCACCAGAAATTAGAGGCAGTACAAACCATTTTTTCTTCAGAGAACAAACCCACTTCGGATCAGCAGGGAAGGGCACCCTTGAATTCAAAATCTGTTGAGGCACAGAGGGACTGAAGAGCATTTTGTGTCTTTCATGGCAGAGGATCAGTTGTTTGCAATGGTAGAAGTGCACAATTTGTCCAAATTCTGCCTTCACTGCAGATGGCTCTTGCTCTAATGACTTTGAATAGCCTTTGTGACCACTGTAGGTAATAGGACTCAGCCTTCTCATGCCTTCAGGAGTGCACCTCATTGCTACCTGCTAGACCGAGAAACAGCAATGCAAATAGAAATAGACAGTGTTTAGGATAATTATTTCAGTCATATGAGAGACATTTGAATAGAGAAGGTGTTTTTTTTGGGGTGGTGATAGTTGTGTGGGATCCTTTTTTATTTCCTTCATGATTTGGCATTTCTCTGCTGCAGAGCAGCAGAGCATATCTGGGATGTGACGCTCTGTGGTAAGTGCTCCATCCAGCTGCAATATAAACAGAGCTTTTCACGGCACATTCTAAAGCTGTAACATTAAGGAGAATAATGGACGATGCCTTTTGATATCTTTGTGTAAACGAAGAATTTTATTACAGTGAATTACCATGTTAATTTATGAAAAGTAAACAAAACCAAGTGCAAAACTGATTCAATGTATAACCTAACTTTCCTGGTGCCTAATGAGGTGACAGTGATGGAATCAAAACAAATATCTGTATGTTTCATAAATGTAGGGAAAAATACTTCTGTGTTCAATCACCGCCTGGAGTCACTGACAATGCTGGCACACCAACACCACAGGTTTTAAAGTAACTAAAAGTCACTTTGTCTACTGGCAGAGGATACGGGCGAACTCGCTGTGGACCACCATGGGTAGTAAGATAACAAGAATGCAGGAAAATGGCAGATAAGGTTGAGAAGCTGTTGGATCATACTGCACATAAGTAATATACTTGGCCCCTGTTGTTCCCCCATTTATCTCTAAAATATTGCATAAATAAAACTGTGCAAAACACTTCATACAGAGCACCTCCCTTGGGCCAGAGCTTTCCTTTGACTTCCAAGGTTTTTTGGTTTTTTTTTTTTTGAAGAAGGAATTGAAATCTGGGCCCATGGCAGACAAAGGGTTACCACTATCCCTAACACATTATCCATCTCCAGTTGGCAATTTCCTTYCTGTGATGGTATTAACTAGGTGCAGGTGCCTGATTGGCCATTTCTCCAGAAAACTGTGATCGTGGGAAAAGCTGCATCCCAGAGTAAACCTTCAGTAGAAACATTGTCCAGACCTCTCTGGGACAACTTGGATGGATCTTTAGCTCTTTACATGTATCTTTTCAGATGCTCAAAGGGTGTATGATGTGCTGATATACTCCCTGCTAGGAGAGCCTGAGGAGGAGACTCCACCACAGCTGCACAYTGAAGAGAATTACTGTGCACAGACAGGAGCTGGCACAGGAGCTTGGTTTTTCACAACCATTTCTGGTCCAGTTCCATAAACATCCACGCAATGCAATAGAAAAAATCAATACCCTACCAATTAGTAAACTACATCTGGATAAATTTATTATGGGTCCAAGAGATGTGACAGAAATTAGCTTAATTCTTACATCTGTGGATTGGACCTTTACGTTCTTAAAAGCCATCTGGAGAGTAGCCATTTGTGTCTCCTACACCTTATGAGCTTTTCCTGGGAAAAAAGACAGAAGGCACAGCCTCCCTAGCAACACTCTTTTTCCTTCTCTTGTTTCACAATAGAAATATTTGCAGTGAAAGTAACTTTTTTTATGTGGAAACTTAATAGAGAAACTTGGGAATCCATGGCAGAATTTGACATGGAAATTCCAATTGCCCYCTACACAGCCAAAGATTAATATCATATCAAAAGTTGTCAGTTGGCAGCAATGACAAAAATAGAGCTGAGAAAGAGTCCACTTGTCACTGTCCATACATTTCTTAATCTGATCAGGGGAATCCACGGTGTTGGCAAGGCTCTAGCAAACAGTCAGGGCCTTGGACTCAGCCTCTTCTTGAGCTGCCAAGACATAATCATTCTAACATCCTGGACAGCCTAACCCTGCCTCCTTTTTAATAAGCTCCTATATAGGAAACCATTTATAGATAAAATAAAGGAAAATTATTGTGCTCACTTCATATTCCTGAAGAAGGAAATAGAAGCAAAGTAAATTAAGTCCAATTTGCATGGACTTTTGAACACTCACAGTTTTGGATATAAGCTGTGGAGCAGACATAGAATGTTGTAGCCTTTATAGTCAACATTTTATTAAATTCGTCCTTGTAAATTTTGCTATGTCTTTATTGCATTCATTCAATAATGGAAGAACTTTCCTGTAGCTAATTCTATGCCTTGATATTTCCCTTCTTGTTAACCTGTAATTGCAGTTGAATGCAAAGAGTGTCTGCCATGCAATACAATAAGGGTAGATTCAGGTACCAAGGTGACTGTATTTTTTATTAAAATACCATTTTATATGCTCAGTTTCAAACTGATGACTACATTTGCAACACCTAATTGCCACCAGTATCTACAAATACTTTGCATTTAATGAAAATATCAAACTATGGCTCTTATTTTGGTTGAAGCGGTAGGTTGTATTACGCAGTGTAAAATACCATTTTATGAAATTTCATAGAAATACAGATATAACTTTGCACTCTCCATTCTTGTTTGAACTTTATACTCTCTATATTGCAGGGCTTTAATAATTTTTTGTGGTAAGTCTCAAAATATTTCTGTCACATCAGGGAACTATGCAGTCCCATTGTGGCTAATTTAACACCTGTAAATTGCCATGGCTACCAACAAAAATCTTTCTAGCTTTATGAGGCAAGTATCTAGTTCATATTTCAAAGCAGTGCTAGATTTGAATCCACTGGTTGCATCTTATATTAAAAATTCTATTAACTTTGTTCATCAACACACCATCAGGGAGCAGACAATTTCTCACACTTTTTAAGGCCATAAGGTAAACCCTTCGGTCAGCCAAAGCTGAACTTCCTCATACTCTTCTACATAGATCCTCACCTAATTATGRCTGAATTGGAATTGTTTTAAAGATCCAAGACATTTTGCTGCTTACAAGAGCAAACAAGAAAATAGTTCAGCTATTTGAAGACTTTGTTTGAGGACTTGTTTAAAACAAAGATCTGTGTCATCTTTGATTGTGTCCATCACTCCACAGCTGCATTAGATTGGTAAAACCCAGCAAGGATCTGGAGGTCATCTTATGTGCAGCCAAATCATCTACTCCTCAACTACCCTGTTAATGCAGCTTTGGACTTGCTTGAGGCAAAGAGCCTTGTCTACATCAGGTATGAAATGTCCTGGTGCTCACAGCCATGTCACCCAGGCTGCAGCCTAATGGAAGGCATGACTCWTGGACTTCAGCTTGCCTTATAAAGCAAAATCAATTCATAGCAACACAAACCAAAGATCACAATTCTTCAAAGCTAATCAGACAGGCAGATGCCATAAAACTGGGATTTTTAGTGCCCAAAGATATCCTTCATATATATCTGCAATGTGAGTATGACATTCCGTAAGAGATGCCTGATGATAGCCTATCCACTCTACAGGGACAAAGCTGGAACCCAGCAGCTGGAATACCTGCAGAGGTGAACCCAAAGGGTCTCAGTTTCATCCTAATTCCATAAGAATTATTCCTCAAGAAGGCAATGAAACTCCATCATTTGCAGGGACAGAGAGCCTTCCTCCATCTCTTAAAAAAACAATTAAAAAACCAATAAGGGCAAAACTGCCAATAAAAAAGATTTCTAATTCAGTAATTTAGTTTTGCGCCAAATTCTTGATTGCATTTAGGTGACGTGACTGGTTGAGTTGGTCACTGTAGAGGCACTTGGTATAAAGAGAAGTGTCAAGAGGGYATGAAGAATGACCAAAAAGGCAAAAAAACCTGTATCAAACCCTCTAACCTCTGCTTTGTGCTTTGGCTGCTTCTCATGAACAGTTTTATATCTCCATGGGTACAAGTACAGAGTCCTCTTTTCAAAGGCTGCAAACATTCTGCAAAGGGCCCACTAGGAGAAGGTTGTAACATAGCCAGATAWATTCGCTTCACCCTTCTGATTTAGTGGGAATTGGTCAGAAAGGTCTCRTGAAAAATATACAACACTTTCAGACGGAAAAAAAAAGGAAAAGARCTTGGAATACATTGAAAGAAGAAATGAGAATGTGAGAATACAACTGCACTGATCTCTTTGATAATGAATCCAGTAGGAATGTTACTTATCTTTATACGTGTGACAAGATTGTGGGATTTCCTTTTTAGCAAGTCCCTTCAAAAATAGGAGACTGTGACATAAAAAATTGGTGCTGCTAATTCAGATGAAGAAGGCTTCCTTACACATACTGTATGTATCTTGGCAACCCTGAATCGAAATTAAAAAAAATAAAAAAAGGAATGGGGAGATGCTTTTTGCAGAACACATAACTGCAAGTCTGCCATTCCACTGGGTTTAGTTTAGTTCTGCAGATTTTCTCTATTAAAATCAAACCAGACAAAAGACCTAATTCTTCTTTCATCATGTAAATCATTAGGCAAATCCACTGCAGCTAGTGTTTGYGAGACTGAAACCAAGTGTTACACACACAAAAGATGTGCTCAGGTCCTKTGTGTAGAGTTAGGGCTGGATCTGGAAGTATTTGTATAATATCAACTCCGTATAACATCTATTYATTCCTGACTTACTCAGAAGAAAACCCTCCAAAAACCAGAATMAGATCCTTTCTTTAGGATTGCACAGAATACATCCATAGAACAAATCTTGGTATTAAGATGTATTAGTARTCTTACTTTGTTCTACATTTCCTCTCTGTTTTCATTTGTTCTTCCTTGCTGTAACTGCTGATCCGCCTTCTTTTCCAGGCACCAAGTGTCTGATTCAATGAACTTGCTTTGATTTCTACTTCTCAAAAATCAGTTTCTTTTGAAGAATTTACACTGACCGAGTTTCTTTTGTGCTCTTATAAAAAACCAAACCCAATACCTGTTGAAAACCTGAAAAGCTTCAGGTGTGAAAAGTCAAGAAGATTAGGTGTGCTGAGAGGATATAAATATGCATTKCTTCTCTATTTTTTCCAAGAAAACTTGAAAGAAGGTGCAGATATATTTTATGCAATAGGGATTCTTAAGAGGGGATATGTAGTTGCATTGCTACCTTTTCTGTGACAGTTTGGAGACATGAGTTTCTTTAAAGGTTAAATATTTTTGTGCATATAGAAACCCTTTTTTYTAAAGTACTAAAAAATAACAAAACYAAACGAGAAAAGATTCTATCAGGACAAGAAAAAGCTGCACAAGGATTCTAAGTAACCTTTCATGCMGGGGTAGGCTGAGATCTAAACCTGCTGAAGGTGATGGAGCGGGGAAGGGGAAGCGAATTCCCGGAGCAGGCGCAGGCATGCAGGGGCGGGCAGAGGGCCGGGAGCGGCCCGGCAGCCACCAGGGGTCAGCCGAGACCTCCCCAAACCGCGCTGGATGCCCCGAGGGGGGCGGCCGTGACAATCCATCCCCGGAGCCGGGGATTTGGTACCCTGTTCTGCGGCTATGTCGCGGGCTGCTGCCTGCACGGAGCACTGGCGCATCCTTTTTTATTCCCTCTGCATTTTATTCCCTCTGATTCTGCTAGCAAGRGTTACTCTTGCAGTATCCACTCGCAAGGGTTTCAGTTTGTGCTGATACAGCACGGCAAGGTTTGTTTTTTACTTTTTTGGTTTTTTTCATACCCCCATGAGAGATGTATTTCAGGCTGCTACTTTGGGAGCAAAGCAATCCCACCAGCCAGCAAATTGATTGTGTAGGGAATGGGTCTCTATTATCCAGAAACTTATTCAGAAGTCACGGATATAGCAAGACAAAAAAAAAAAAAATCCAGAAATTATGTATATAGTCATACCAGGTGCCAAATTTGTGCTTTTTTAAGAATTCAATTCACATGTAGCTCACTTTTTTCCAGATCAAATGCTTCACTGAACTAAAGCTAAAAAAGAAACACAGCTAGCCAAACAGCCCGMGATCACAACCCTACAATAACAACCCAGGACACACACACAATAGAAAAGCAAAGCTTCTGCAGCAGCAAGGAAACAGACTTCAGTCTCAGGCTTCCAGGGGGGTTAAAACAACAGCCAGTTAAACGTGCAACTTTGCATAATAGGAAAATATCTCAGTCTTATATTCCACAAGTCAAGAGCTGCAGAATCACAACATGAGAATTGTGTGCTGTAGCTGAACCTGCATTACAAATCCTGGGTTTGTCTGCACGTGGAGGGAGATGAGGGTTTGGCAACCCCAAATCAAGGAGAGGATCTGAAATTGGGAAGAATGCTTATGCACACACACACTAGAACCTAGGAAATTCCCTGAGACAGAAAAATATAAACCAGCATGTATTTAAACACTTTCCTGAACCACGGCCAGTGTCTGTGGTAATGATTAGAGGACTTTAATGATCAAGCTATTTTAATTAATATTCAGATGGTTTTATTTTTCATGGAAAGAAAATATAAGCTTATAAACATACCCCAACATAAGCAATTTTTGCCTTACATAAATAATTGGGTTTTTTGAAGGATTTCTTTCCTAAAAAAAATTTATCAGAACAAAGAATAAAATAAGACAAATAATGTCTCTGATAATCAAGCAAATTGAAAAAAATAATTAAATGCAAAAAAATTAATATTTTTTGCTAATTTTCTGATTGACTGTATAATTGCTCGTACTTGGAAAAAACAATCCACTTGCATGTTTTGACCACAATTTAGAACACTTACATATTCCCTCCTTCTGGGATACAAACTGTTCTTCTTATTAAATGCAATAGCTCTGTAAATATAATAACATACTTATAGTATAATGAACTTTTCCACATTCAACCTTTTTTCCTGCTCTCAGTTATAATGACTACTTAGTCTGAATAAAGCATTGCTTGCTATACAGCTTGTTTGTACAGGATAATATCATATTTATCTAAAACACAGTTATAGCTTTATTCTGTCTTAACTAAAAAACCAATCATGTAATTATTTTAGAACTGTTTGTGTCAGTGTTGGAGAYAACAAAAGGTGACCTCCAGATTATGAAGTTCTGTCTCTGTAAGTGCTCATAAAATGATGTAATTCAGAAACACTTCTGCCTGTTCCTCAGGAGCAATGGTTGTGATCTAAATTTGAGTCACACCACGCTATATCCAGAATGTGTCAACAGAAGACTGGGAAAAAATCACAGCCATAATTCTATCAATGTAGCAATGSCCAACATAAAGGTAGGATTAAATAGACCAGGCATTGGCCTGCCAAGACTGAACATAAATTCAAAGCTAATCACACTAAGTAGATTAAAGAGCAGGTTGACACTATGTGGTAAAGTTACAGTGGACTGAATGTAATATTTGAAAATTCAGATTTCTTCCAATAGCCATTCCCCATTTGACACAAATGTATGTGTGGAGATGTTTTTGTGCTACACAGCTGTAGAAATAAAGGCAGTGAATTTCCAGGAGGAGAATATGACCTCCAGGTTTCTTGACCCCAGCAGAAAATGTAGGCATCTCATGTTCTAGCAGACAAGACAATCTCTCTAAGATCCTTGGAGCACTGCCATAAATCTTTGATTCTAGTAACAATGTTGAGAAACCAAGGTCTAGGTGGCATTTTCCTGTAAGTGACTAATCCAGTTCAATGGGGTTGTGCCAATTAATACCAGCGGGTGGGTTCACTCCAGTATGTTCCAAATCAGAGTGCTATTTTTCATACAAGCACTGCCTTTTTCCATCAAAGGCAAGGGACGTGACCATAATACTTTTAGAAGAATGTGTTTCATGGGAAGCTTTGAAACCTTTTTGGGAAACATTATTTGCATAAGAAATGGCTCAAAATTGAGGAACTTTCAACATAAAATTAAGCAGACTTCAGGAGTTTTGGAAGACTTAAGACAGTGTAGATACTTGTGCCAGAGCAAGATTTGAACAAGACTGCTGTGCACAGAGTTTGTAACAGGGTTCAGAGGGAACTGAACGGTTGAAGAAGGAAGTTTGTCTTTTAAATTTTAACTGCTTGGTCRCAGCAGCTCTGCTGGGGAGGAGCATGTCCTATCTGCTGCCTGTGCTGTGCCTCTCTTCCCAAACACAGCACAAAACACATCAGTTGCTACTGGCAAAAACTATGAGTTTTTTCTTCTACGGGAGAATTYTGTTGGCTCTTCTCCACACGGCTCTGCTTCCAGCTCCCTTACACCTTCCCTCTCAGACCCCAGCTCTCTTAACCCTTCCTTCCACACCCAGAAGTGCTTCTGCTCCTTGTAGTAATACCTTCTCCTTATAGCTCATTGTGAAAAAGAGGTGAGGAAAGAGGAATTGCGAACACATCTCTGAAGCTTTCAAAGATTAAAAAAACAGTTGAGGTCTGAAGAGGAAAATTTCAGCCAATTCTACTTTCCTTTTTGCTCAAGGCAACAGCTCAGCTGACCCAAAGCTTTTATGAAGCAGGAGAAGYGCACACTTCAACAGCAGCAACGCTTGCACACACAAATACAGATATATATGCACACTTGTGTTTGTGGATGGGTTTTTTTTTAAAGCTGATGCCTTGCTTTCCTCCCTTCCTTTTCTGCTGTCAGTGCTCCTAGAAAAGCCCTGTTTCAGCCTGACCTCTGCTTCCCAGCATCCTGACAAAGAAACCCTGCCTGGTGGCTGCTCTGGGCTGGGGTAAGGAGTTGTGCCTCTCTCCAAACAGCATGGATGTTAGGAAAGCAAGCTGGCACTAGTGTTTAGAGATGCTGCTCATAGAGCTAAGGCAAAGGTTTCCAACAAAGAGGACACTCCAGCATGTACATGGTGACTGCTGGAATGTTTTGTGCATTAAGACCGCTGCCCAAGAATCCCAGCAGGAGACCAACCTCTACTTCTACAACCAAGGAGAAAACAATCAAGAGCTAAACTATGAGGGTCAAAGGCATCCATGTGAGCACAGTTATTGAGAGAGACAGCAAAGCCATGCTGCTGCTGGAGCATGAAGCATCTCCAAGGGACTTAACAGCTGTCAGTGCAACAAGTTGGGAGGTTTTGCCAGGCAGCCAGATGCTGTTTGGGAAATGTATCCAGTACAGCTCAACATCTGGGACCCTTGATTGCCACTGAAATGTAGGAAAGCACTGTGCTATTATGGACAAAAGGCTTTTGGGGCTGTATGTACCTCACCCTTCTTTTCAATTTATTGGGAAGAATTCTTGGAAAGGTGGGGTGCTAGAAAGGAGAAGCCACGTAACACGACTGAAGAGTAACTTCAGCAATTTATTTATATATTTACAAAAACATAWGTCTCTTATTAGGGCTTTTTATTATAAGAGCATTGTTTGAGACCTGGGAAATATATMCTGAAATTAAACCACTGGATATTATATTTATACTATGATATATATGTGGGAGAGAGGGAGTTTTCCTGTAGGTGATAACTCTGAACCTGCTCCCAGTTRCATCCAGGCAAAACTGCCATTAGCATCAACAGGAGGAGAATCTGACCTGGTGAAAGTCAGTCAGACTTCCTCTGAACTCAGCAGGGCCTGAGTAAAGTCCAAAGGATGACTCAGCTCRTAGAAGCTCATTCAAACCCACTTTTCCTCAATATGTTCATAAATCACTTACTCTCCTAGGTCAGCTTCAAGGAGATTTGTATCCTCTTATGCTTATTTGCRTCTGGCTGAAACCAGAGATACCCTGTTGGTACATTAGGACTAGAGTTTGCTACCTTTCTTTTTTCCAGTTTCTGTTTYATTCATTAAGGACACAAGCATCTATAAATGCCAGTTCTTTTTCTCTGTTTTCTAGGAAAAGTCTGATTTTTGAAAGCATCCTGCATTTCCTGCTCCTATTCAATTTTCCTGCAGTAAGTGCTCAACATCTGTAAAAATCTCTCAGGCTCAAGCTGAACAAGTATGCAGAAAACAACAACCTGATTCAAAAAAAAGCCCACAACCCCATCTGAAATGTTAATATTCTTTCCRTGTTCACCCAATGCCTCAGCACATGCTGAAGTGCTTTGCTGGGAATTGGATGTATCTAGTGCCAAGTACATCTCACAGTGCTTTGGTGGTGGATGCTGAGGCTCAGCTCCTAGAAGGCAGAGCCCACATCTCCAAGGGGAGCATGGCACTATACCTCGTGTCCCAGCCTCAGTCCCTGAATGATCTTGCAGAGACCACTGGAACCATGAACCCAGAAGAACTAAACCATTACCGAAATGCCATCTGCTCCTCTGATTTGCACTTTGAATAACTCTCTGCAGCACTGCTGAGCAGGTGAGCACATCATTAACAGCAACAGGAGAGAACTACTCTGACATTTCTGATAAGGTTTCTTACATGAGGGGCACTATGGCACAGCCTGCAGCTCTTTATATCAACTGACAGGCACAGATTTATTGTGAAGAGGGGAAGGGGCAGAAGGAGAGAGTCCCTGCTCTCTTCAGGTGGAGTCAGCCAGAGCAAAGTTCACACTGTGCAAYTGCCTGCCCAGCCCCTGTTAACACAGGGAACCTGAGCTTGCAARGGTCACTGTGGGGAGTTCTGCCGTACAAGAGCTGGGCAGCAAGTTGTCTGCCCTGCCACAATTTGATTTTGTAACAAACTAGGGGTCTATGTATAAGTAAATGGAGAAACGGAGGCAGAAAAAAGTCAGTTTGTATTAATTCAAATTGCCTAGGTCTTAATTATTGGAGAGCTGACTTTAAAAAAAGCATACCCTAAGAATCATTTTAGAGGGTTAGAAACTTAAATGGGGTTAGACCTTAAATGGAAACAGGCAAGTAGCACTGAATAAGTTATTTTTCATAACTATTTAGACAGTCAGCAACTCACAAACCATTGGTAGGTAGAAATTTTTGTTGGCAGAAACAGAGCACTGAGACCTGTCAAGCTCAGAATTTTGTGTTATAGCTCCTGAAGTGTTAAATTTTAATGAAGCTCTATAGGTTTTAAGAGGTATTCTAGGACAACATGAAGAGATGTCTTAAATCATAAGGTTAGACTGGAGACTACCACATAGGATGCATATTTCACCTGCACAGCCCTGGACACAGTAGACACCTTCAATGGATCCTCCTTAGTAACTGCAACTAGACAGGTAAGCAGGCTGATCAAAATGATAAACAATAATTTAAAAACCAATAATCGTTTCCMTTCGTTATTTCGACATTTTTCTCAAACTGGCACATTGAAAATTTCTGTCTCATGTCTTATTTAAGTGAGCAACATGTCTTATGGGCCCATTCTTCTAGATTACATTTACATATTTATGATTACATTTCCAGACTCTCCAAAAATTGCTCTTCTGATTCATAAGTTTCAAGGAAAGCTTGAGTAGCAAGAAAAAGAATTTTAAAATAGTCCCCTTCAGGGACATTAAAATACCTTAGAAATGGAAAAAAAAAGGATGGCAAGTTTTCTAAGTTGTGCCTTTAGACCTYGATGCATTTGAGCCCATCACATGATTTTTACACAATGTTTTTCAAAGTTTCAAATTATTAGAATCTGAATTGAGAGCAACTCTAAATCATGGTGTGTAAAAGGCTCTATAAAGTAGGTTAGCCTATTTTTTTTAACCTGAAAATTGTTTTGGCCTCCATAATCTGTGCCTGGAAAACATTCTGGGCA
Source organism: Cardinalis cardinalis (assembly GCA_014549065.1). Lineage (NCBI taxonomy): Eukaryota > Metazoa > Chordata > Aves > Passeriformes > Cardinalidae > Cardinalis > Cardinalis cardinalis. The sequence goes on along the minus strand of JACDOX010000022.1, from coordinate 377,373 downwards.
AGATGGAGTTGGCTGACTCCATAGCCATGTGTTGTACAAACAGGCATCACACAAGCCAGTCATGCACAACCAGAACTCCTAATAGTCTTCAGCTTTCAAAACACTAACCCCTACTAAGGGACTGAAAGAAGCTGCCCTGCTTGTGTGCAGGGAACCTAACAAACATTTAGGAATAGCTTTGATACTTTCYAGTTTATGGACAGCAAAAGCACAGCTAAAAAAAAAAAGCATTGAAACTTTACAGTGTAGCCCTGATTTTGAGAACCTTTCTGATGAGGATGGAAGGTAGTACATGCAGTTTTGCTTTGCTGGATGGAGAATGAGCACTGAAGTCTGATTCTTGTTAAATGGGGGGAAATAGCACTCCTGCTATTCAGGGGTAATGTTTGCATCGGAACCTCATGATATTAAATTCCAGAACAGACTTAATTTTTGACCCATACTCATTCACAGGAGACTGGGCATACACAGCAACCAAGCAGCTGACCTAGGCGCTCACTTATGGCTTCCATTGACTGGGGATATATTTGAAGACACGACAAAGAAATACTGCTTTTGTTCTTGTTTTTAGACCTTTTTAGGTCTTGTTTTTAGACTTTTAGGTCTTGTTTAGATCACTTCCAAGAGGTCTAGACACACAACAGTACCATGCAGGCGTGAAGATGAATGTATGAGGTCACAGGGTCTAACAAACCATATAACTGGGCAATGGCTTCAGGAGAATTTTGTTCCTATGAGCAACAGCCACAATCTCACAGGTTCTTTTTAACAAATTACATAAGCAAAGTGGTGCAGTGGGTAGAGCACTTTTTGTCCATAAGTATCCTAGAATATGCCCAAAATAAGCAGCCTTTACATTGCTGACAGGCAACTCGAGGTGTGACAGCCAGTTCTGATCAAAGGCAGAAAGGTTAGACCTGTTAGAGAAAACAGCCACTGCTTTGAGATCAGTCCCTCAGAAACCATCTGTGTTGACCTAATTATTCTACCTCCACTGAAATTGATGGAAGTCTCTGATACACTTCAGAGTCTCCAGAAACATAACTAAACATAATTTTACCTCTGCAAATCACATCCATTGTGACCACATTTAACAAAAAAGATTTTGCTCTCTATGCCAAGGCATCTGCACAGAGCTTAGGGAATCCAATACTGGGCAAGCTGAAACACATTTATTTTATTTATATTAAATCTACTACATAACATCTGGGCTTAATGTAGAAGTACATCATAGCAGAATAAACACTGAAATCAGAAAACAGCCCCTAATCTACCCTAGCACCTTTTCTGTGCATAAATAAATTTGCCATTTACAAAGAGGCCAGGTCAGAGAAACGAGTGTAAATGTCCTAGGCTGAGTTTGTCAAGCTGAAACTTTTCAAGCCTTTGAAAATTTGTGGCCAGAAGGCAACAGCATGATCTACAACAGTGCTTTCCTGCAAAACAACAACCCTAGGATTTTACTCCACAATTTTTGTAGGAAATGTAATAACTTGTGGTAGAAACAGAGTTTATGCTTTGCAGTAGGTAATTGCACTGTTATAAAAATATTTATATTTGTCTGGAAATGAGGCTGCAAAGCAAAGAATTTAAGTATTACAGATTAGAAAGAGCCTCAACACTGTCTTCTTTTTTCAGCTTGCCACATTTAGGATACTAGGTGTTGACCCATTCAAAAAGTCAATCAACAAAGAACACACCTGCTGTGCCAGATGACATGCTAAGAGGTTTTTGAAACATGTTCAAACTGTTTTCTACCTGCTTTTATTTAATATTCATATTTAAAAGAAAAAATCCAAAATAAGAAACAGTTTGCCATTTARCTTCCCATTTCAAAATGCTTGCCTCCATAAGAGAAATTAATTTTCCTGCACATTTTCTTTGGCAGAAAAATAAAATATTTCTGATTCATATTCTGCAGATGTTAAACTATGATTGCTAGTATTGTTCATTGTAGAATTACAGACTGCTTTTAATACTTAATGTGATTTAACAATCTTGACCTAAGCATGCTCCTTTCTGTGAAATACATTAGCATTGAACTGATTTAGAGTAAAAAGGTCTAGTGTTGTGCTTTTCTGAAATGATGTGGGGTTTTTTTTGTTTCTTTTGGAAACAATAATAGAAATAGCAACAACAAAAACAAACTAAAAAAAAACCCAAACAGAACGCACCAGAACAACTAAAAATAATCAAAACAACTGAAATTTACACACTGATTAATGTCGGGAGGTTTACCTCAGAGATAACCAACTTTTAATTATTTCAGATGGATTTCAAGATTGAATTGTGTAGAATTGGAATCCTTGGTGGTATGACCCAGACTTTCACTTRCTTCCATTCTCTTATAAATTTCTACAGTTGATTAAAGTATATTTCAGCCTTCCCAAACATTTCCATTAAAGTTTCTTTCTGTTCATGAAATGTTCTTTATGAGAATGCCAAACCTCAAATATATCCTGAATCATCTGGTTCAGCCAGCTTTTAACATTTCTTTGGGCCCAGGTCTATGAAGTCCCCAGCATTTATCTGCAGCTTGCTCTAAGGCTCCACGAACCAGATGTTGTGGGCACCACAAGATTGAATCATCAAGCCCATATTTCTGGTACATGGAATGGAAGACATGGTTTAAACCCCAAATGGTGAAAACTTGTTTCAGGAAGTTACAGGGCTATTTTGGGCAAAAGGACAAGAAAATTCTATAACACCAGCCTATTTTACAAAGTCCCATTAGATCACTTAGAAAACTTTTTGGCTCCTAAGAACAAACCCTCAGAAAAGAATCTCAATTACCTTCAGATGCACATGAGTAACTCATCGGTTCCAAYAAGTACCAAGCCTGTGCATGTGCTTTTTGAGCATTTATGAATGTACCAGGCTAAGATGCTGGCAGATTTACATGCTGGATGCAGTTCTGCCTTTTGGTAGAAGATGAAGGAAGATGAACACCTCCCACTTTGGAAGCAGCAGCTTTTCCACAAGCACAGGAACAGCTTTTCTCAAGAAGCATTCTGGCTATTAGGAGGAAATCTCAGATCTGCAACACTCCCAGTTTTCTGTAAGACAATATGCATTCATTGCAACCTTGAAATCAATGGCAGAACAGCTTTGTTTTGCCTGAATTATGAATGAAGACTTATTTCTAAATTACACGTTAAGAGAGTGAAAGTGCTATATGCTTTCCTGAGGTTTGGATATATTTCTGGACTGTGTTCTTCAAGGCACTGCCAATGCCAGAAAAAATTAAAAAGAGAAAAATTAGAAAATATTCTGAAAATTTTATCATCCCAGCTCAAGAGAAATTAAATTTGACTCTATCATTACTTAAATATTTTAAAAATGTTAATTAAATATTAAATGTTTGAATATAACGATGTATTGTAATAACTTAATAATAAAACTCCCACTGGTGTTTTACATTAAATCTGGTTAATTTTCCCCAAGATTTCTATGCAGGTCTGCTGGCATGATGCAGAGGGATTTTAAGTCTAAAGAAATCAGAAAAAAATAAAAGGATTAGCAATTGCTACAATTAAACTAAAAAGTAAGAAGAACTTGTTTTTAAGTTCTAATGCTATGTCAAGACTGCTAAATAAATCAGATCCTAGGAATATTCCTGGCCTGAAGGCCAGTCAGACTGCATCTGCAGTATTTAGCCTTGGTCCTTTCTACCACYCCACCTTTGTCCTTTGCACGGTGCAACGGTGTCCCTAAGACATAGACACAATTTCAGGTTTGTTTTTTTTCATCCAGTGTGCCTGAAATAATGTGCAGGCCCTCCAAAATGGTGCTTTGATCATGTGAGCCTGCTGCATATGTTTCATGAGCACACAGAGATGTTGGAGGGTGCAGAGTCTGCTCAACCTCAAAGGTCTGTCCTGGCAAGAGGCATTTAAATGTGGCTCAGGCTTTTCTGTATTCCCTATTGAAACGGATTTCTGCTCCCTGCTTTCCCAGCGCCAGGAATAGGTATTGCCTTAGAGAGGACCATGTAGCACAGCTCAAAACAACCAGGGACCACATTCAAAGTTAGGCAGCACGGATGMTTAGAATTCAGTGCCCAAACACACTCCCTGGACAAATTTTATTTAGCAACAGAAACAAAGCCCAAGTGTTTCAAGGAGCTTTACCACACCCACAAGAACTGTGGGTTGTGATAAAGGTCAAAATAGCATTTATGGGAGCACACTTGGCTTTTTCAGCAATCTTGTCAGAGTTACAGCCCAGCTCTAAGGAGCACACAACCAGCTGTGTCTGAAGGAAGCCCATGTGCTCTGGGTGAGAAGGAAAGGGCCACCCAGCCAGGACACCCTCCTGGCACTGTCCTGCTCTGCTCCAACACAGCTTCTGCCACAGCTTCTCCACCTGTAAATGCAGGTGATGATTCCTTTCTAAGGGATTGGACAAGGGGTTGGGACTGCTCCATGATGCAAAGAGTAACGTGATAAACAAGGTGACACTAGCAGTTCTGAACATTAAAATGGTATTTTTTATCAGTGATAAAATTAAAAATAGATTGTAATTTGCTTTCTGCAAGAGCTGTAATTAGGATTCTATTTGCTTTTGTGTTCATGTATGGAGCAACATTTCATCTCTTGAGGAAGGGGCAAGAAGGTGCATTTTCCATTTTTATATGCATATATCTGTATCTATCATATAACATTCACATTTTGTTTCTTTTTTGAATACCAGGTCAGCCAGTAATGCCTAACCTAAAAAGACATTCTTTGCTTTTTTGTTAGACTTCTTTAGTGTGAAAACGCCTGCATAGTCACCAATTAGTGTTTAAACATCAGGAGAAAGGTTTAAAAGCTCAGGTAGGAAGAGAGATCAACAGAAGAAAATGATCCAGGGCCATCCTCAGCRCCAATTCTGACTGTGTGACTTAAAGCATATCACATTGGTTAACAGTTTTGAGAGGTATTTAAACTGATAGCTCCAATCAAAAGCAGTAACTTCAAAATAAATCCTTAAAGCAGGAAAAAGTTAGGACTTTCACTGAACTAAACTTAGATCTTAAATTCAAATACAAGTTCTAAAATGCACTGATTTTTTTTCCATATTAACTGAGGTTAGTATGAGTTATGCTACTGTAAACAAAGGAAGATTTTCTCAAAAAAGTTCTGTATGTTGTGGTTACATCCACAGTTATTCCCTAAAATTAGGGGTAATTCCTCACAATAAATAACACCTATAAAGTAATAGAAAGGCAGAAGCTTCTTAAAATAAGTCAGAGATGAATTGTATGGAATACTGTTAAAGTAGAGTGTGGTAGGAGTTCTTTCTTCCATTCATAATATATCTTTTCAGCTTAAAAATGAATAATGAAAGAATTATGATATTGAAAAAATGTAATGCTTAAAGCAGATGTTATACATTTTCACTGTGGTCAGAAAATGGTCTACAGATAGACTAGCTAAAAGTATGTCTTCGGCTACCATTATGTCTTTTATTTTAGTTGAGTGATATATTTTGTTCCAATCATTTATAAATAAGTTTGTCCTGTCAGGTTTTTAGGATTTTTCCAAGAAGTCTGAGGCATGATTCAGCAGTTTTATCCCCCTAAACTGAAGGGAGCTGAAGAGGTACAACAATTTTCTCCTGAATGTGGATTAGGTAGCGCTTTCTGTGTAATTTCCTTCTCTGTSTCTTTGAAGTGGTTTGACCATCAGATTTTCTCTAAATGTCACTCCAAATGCTGGACTGCCTGAGCTCTTTCCGTGGAAGGACTAAGGTCTATGGAGGAACAATAAATGTTGCAAAATGCACCTTCTGGGAGCTTCCACCACAATGCAGTTGGGGGATTCAGGCACACCACTTCTGATGGTTGAGTGGGAGGAAAGAGGACCCGAAGACTTTTGAAGTCAGAACAAGCTGCTGCAGGCAAAGCTGTTCCCTTTTTCTACCTCAATGATCTGTAATTTCTCAGAGAAACTTCCTACCACCCCAGCTGAAACATGAACCACACTGGGCTCTTTGGGCAGTCACAGTGCCATGTTTGGTAAGGGTTTCTGGGACCCTGGACACTTGGGTTGCCCCCTGATGCACCTCCAGCATATTTGGCCAACTTACAAGCAGATGGAGGCAGACACACACAGCAACTGATGGGTTATGCTGAGCTTTAGCCCATTTCTCATCCCAGACTTCCCCAGCTGATGAGTGGCTGTTGAGGTGAGCCTCACACATCACTTTCTTCCCAGCTACCTCCCTCCAGCAGGTTTATCCATAATGATCAGGGGCTTTCTTCAAAGAAATTGTTGCCAAAGCACTTTCCACCATCCAAACAACTCATCAGATCATGTCTGACTCATAACATATCCAGCCCATTAATTTTGCTTTTAAGTGGTGTGACCATCTCTAAGAGTACACTGACTGCTCTATCTCACACTTCAATGGTAAGACAACCAAATAGGGCTATATTTTCAAAATGTAACTTTGGTATTTTCTTTCAAAGAACAACACAAAGTCTTCTAGCTGTTCAAACTTGTTGCTTTTCATGGCTGTGTTCTCTAATCCTCCTGTTATGAATGACCAAACAGTAGAACTAGATTTAAACCCTTTCTAACCCTTATTATTTCACATACCTTTAATTTCTCCCCTTTAAAAGTTGAGAAACAACCTTTTCACTGTCCCTTTTCAGAAGATAATGCAGGTCTCAGAACATCTTGGCAGGATTGGGGGTCATACACGTACAAAGTTCACCAAGAAATACGTAGCAGAACGTATTCTGACAACACAGTGAGAAATTTTTGAAACTTTGTTGAGCTAAACCAGAAAAAACCCTCAATCTCATTTCACGACTCTGTCACTGGACAGCTGTTCCAAAATATGTTGCACTTTAGCATCCTATTTTGTTCTAGGACAACATCCATATTTCATTAACTCCTATTTTTCATTTGCATTTTCTGCACATTAGGATACACAGTACATCACAAAATATTTCTTTGTTGAGAGGCAGCTCATTTGTGGCATTAGGATGCTGACAGTGTGGCACATTTCACGGCACATTTTTTCGATACTTAGACATAGGTAATATTTAAAACATCTATTTTGCTGTTATTGAATCTTCCCACTCCAGAAGACTGAAAATTACCAGATAATTCACGTTCACAAGTCTTTGCGAACATGTGATTTATTTCAGGGAATGGCGCAAAATTACATGCAAAAGAACATGTTGGGTTTTAATATTCCCCTAACTTCAGAGGTTTACTGAGGTTTCTGGTTCTCTGTGTTACAAATGCTTCAATAGTGATAATACAAAAATCTTTTAAAATTCCCTAATTACATTCAGATTTTTACCAGTTTACAAAAAGCTCCTCAAAGTGAAATGTAAGCTTTTAAGAAAGTACTTCAAAAGAATAAGATAAAATACATTCTGGCTGACCATTTTCATCCAGATAACAAAGAAACTAATTCATTGTTTGGACAGGCCGGTGAGTAAAAAGTAACTGAATTTCTGGGGGAGATCAAGTACTTAATTCAACACATGATCTGTGTCAGCTTTAATTTATAGCAAACATATAATGAATCCAAAATAATTTTAAAGTAAATATATTAGAAAGCTTATGGAGATTGTCAAAAKAGTTTTTTTTATGAAACACTGCATAGCTACTCTTGCTTCCAAACATCCCATGAAATATTTTCCTACTTTAAGCACACAAAAAATTGAACATAAAAATGTTCTTTATGGAAGAAAGTGCAACAAATTCTGTAAAGACCTAGAGACTGTGCCACTTGAGGAAAGAATGAGTCCAGAGGTTGCAGTTTTATTGTTAGTTTGCATAGAACTGTGTTTTACTTAGGACAAAATTCAATTTGTGCAGTGAGAGAGAACTAACCTAAACAAAAGCAGCCCATTTAATGTGCACACTAACAGAGTCCATAGAAGAGAAGGTTGAAGATTGAGGACTAAAGGAAAGAGCACTCTGTGAGATGTGTGGCACTTGGGGAGACTGCACTGTTCCTGAGGAGGGAGTGACACCTCTGCCAGCTGTTTTAAAGAATTGACTAGGACTGGGCTTTGCTAAGAGCCCTCAAATGTCCCCTCAGAAACCTCTCCTTGCTCTTCCAGGTGGGGCAGGTGCCTCCCATGCCCKTTGTGTTTGCCTTCCCCACCTGTGGAAGGGGCAGAAGTGGTGGTGCCTCTATTTTCTCAGCTCAGAGTTAAGTGCTGGTCCTGGCCATGTGTCTGGGCAATTAGCATTTTTACCTCCTCTTGGGCTGCAAGCTGTTCTGGGCAGACTCAGAATTTAGGAAAACTGGTGGAAGTGGGGCAGGTGCCCTTCTTCCCAACTGGAAGACAAATGCTGCCCAACAATAGCACCCATGCATGGAGCTCCCTGGGCAGAATTGCTACCAACCAGATTAGCCAACCTTTGCTGTAGAGGGAAATCTGAATCATCTTTCCAGGATTTAAGTTTATAGAGGAAATGAGAAATTACTCTGACTGACATGTGGAAAAATTGAAGATCTAACTTCAAAAAAATGCCATCCAACCCAAGAAGCACCCAGGAAGCTAATAGCAACAAGCTGGTTCACAAAGCATAAATGCAGCAATTTCAAACTGAAAACGCTAACAAATTGGAGTTAGTACAATTAGAATCACCACCAGCAATCAATATTGATAGGTCATGGCTCTTTCCACATGACAGCATTGTGTGTTTGGCTAAAACTGTAATTGTTCTCATATGAGGGCACTCAAACTAAGGATGAATGAGATTATGAAATCTGCAGAATGCTTTCAAGAGATGCCAAATGGATCAATGTCATAAGGAGGGATTGATTTAGACAACAAGATTAACACCCAGAGTGATAAAGCACTATCTTTCATATCCAAATAAAGAAATGGAAGATTTATTAAAGCAACTAACTGGAGAAATTGACACTTACTGACCCAGTTAACATACACAAGCAAAGATAATTGATATGAGCAAAATTTGATATTAAGATTCAATCTGCCAGTTAAAGAAATGCCACACAGACCTCATTGTCAAACTAGGACACCTTCTCTTATTGCTCTTGTTTGGCTTTGCCATCCAAGTCACCATTAAGACAAAGTGCAGATGAGCACAACACAAGTATCACATGATTTGACGTTACACCAGGAGACTCACAGAAACAGTGCGTGTAATAACATATAGCTCATGTGCTTGACAATTTGGTGCACACACAAGTACAGATGAAGATTTTGGCCAAGGTTGCAAAAAAAAAAAATCAAACATCTATTTGGAAAAGAAATGATCTGCTACAAGCATCACACACCTCATCCTTAAAGAAGAACTCTCACAGACCTCAACTCYGGCTTAAGTCTAAATGCATGAATCTTGAAATATGGAAGGGATCTCAAAATGTGAAAGGAATTTTAGTGTCACAACAGGCAACAACTAAATTTACTGGAGTAAGCTGCATTTGTTCATCAACAGTCTGTATGTTAAGAACTAAACTACAGATTTTCAATGAACATCTACATTTGGATATATGGAAGTGAAGGCTGGAACTGCATCAGAGATAAAAACAGGTGTCTGTGCACTTCTGAAAGCAAATAGACATTTAAGGGAACAAAACCATGGCAAGCATAAGGATGATTCTGTTGGCTTAACAACCAAAAGTTAGTCAGAAGAGTAGGAGGAAATTTATAGGATATACATGAAAAATGAATATAGAACATCTGCTAGGAGAGGGATATACAGGGGAGCAGGGCCAAAAAACATTACTCAACACAAGGAAAATTCATGGGGTTTCATAACAAAAAGGACAGAGAGCAGCCAGAAACAGACTAGACTGGCAGGGGCCATGCTCATGCCTGTACCACATCCAAAGAGAAAGGTTCACCTGTGATGTAGGCTAAGATGAACTCTGACTAGACTCTAGTAACTCAAAAATACATGCTAGTACATTTGTTTCTAAATGAGAGGAAGAGTAAAAGGGCTTTGATAGGGAAGTGGCTGTAATTGTGGTTCTTATGAATTTACTGACCAGTGCTGTGAACTCCTTCCTCTATGTTAATTCGTGGCCAGGAGTAACTGCAGGTACCAACACCTCCAGTCACCAAGAACTGCAGCCAGCCCTTAATATGTAGCTCTTGCCTGTGCTGTTCCCATCTAGACTATCATACCCACAGACAGGAGTAGGTGGTGAAAAAACCCATCTTTGCTCCCTTCCTCAGAAGAAATGGGAAGGCCTATGAGTGACTAAACCAAACAACTGTATTACTCATGAACCACATTGCTGGACAGCCAAAGCTCCTCCCAGTGCACCAGCTAACTTCCATAGAAATTGCCACTGGTTAATTTTCCAATGAGGAATTTTCCAAGCAAAACTGCGATCTGACCATCCTTGAAGCATCCTTCTTGCATAACTTGTATTACTCAGTGTAGGAAGAATGAGGATATTCATTTAAAGCCCCTTTGGAAAAGCAGCTTCATTTCTACTTCTTCAGAGGGTAATGGAAGGAACAAACTCTCACCGCCTCATGGAAAAATTTCCCAGGCTGTGCCTCTTTATGAATTGGGCACTGCTGCCCAGGGGTGTCCTAAGTTTGTGAATTTGATCTCAGCATCTTTCTAACTTCACCATAGTATGGCGGTGTGATTATATAAAACACATCCCAGAGGCAACACAAATGACAAACCTACTCTAGTCTTCCCATTTGGAAGACACTGTGATTGCATCAGATAAAGCAATTTGATATTCTAACTAATTTTTAAAATTATGCCTGGAGACTGGATTTTTGAGTGACTACTCCCTCATTTACATTAAAATTCAGGATAACCAAAAGAAAATGAGGTTGTAAAACATGCTAACAGTCTAGTTCATCCCTAAGAGAGAAACTTGCCAGTATGATTGCAAAAGAATAACCTGCCATAATTTGTCTTTCAAGGATCTACACCCTTGTTAGGCTTTGAAAACTAAAGCAACCAAGACAAAACTAAGGCATTTGTCAGTTTGAAAGGGTCCTCCCTCGATACAATCAAGAAAAAGCCTCTCTATGAGGGTGCTTCACAGATTCCTGCCCATGTTCTTCACATACTAACCTGGAATTATTACTTGTACACTTACATATTGAGGGACCAAGTAAATGCATCTACTATCTTATTTTTACTGGGACTGACCTCCAAACAGAACAGGAAATCTCTTTGTAAGCAAATTCCCATAACCAGTCCCCTTGCTGTTTAGTCTGCATTGGATTAAGCAGTGACTTGCTTGCTTCTTTGATTGGCAACCAAAGTACTATAAAAACAAATGTACAGAGCAAATCTCACCAGAAAAGCCTCCCAATCTGCAGACTCTTTCAGCTTTATTTGGACTGAAACTTGATGATAGCTCCCCTAGACAGGAAATACTCACCCCTCCCTTCTAATATGGCACTACCAGAAGGACGCATTTTCTCACAGACCAAGTAGCAAAGCTGAGAGCAGGGGAGAGAGCAGGAACACCAGAGACCTCCTATAATACATGTCTCAAATTCAAACTGTTTTAAGACAGCAGAAGCTGACAACACTATTTATTTAACTTGTATTTAATTCTTTAATTGAGAAAAAAACATCATTTACACCATGTTTGAAACTGGGTGAGATATGGAGAAAGCAGAGCAAAAGCATCCCAGACATTTAAAGCCCACCACATGGTAGAATCTGGAAGGAGCAGATACTTGAACAGCAAACTTTTTTCTTTTTGTTTTCTCACTGGATATAACATGCTGCTTTTAAATAATGCTTTGCAATTCTGTATCACCAGGAAGCCCCTCCAGGTGGTTGGGACTCTGCCTTTGGTGCTGTAAGAATTCACAGATATGCAGAAGGGCTTAATCTGTACAGCTCAATATGTACAGTACTCAACACTGACAGAAAAGATAAACATACATGTGACAGAAAAGGAGTTGGCGGCATTATCCTGCTGTTCTGTAGCATATCTACCGAATCATGATATTTATGTGCAGTGACCACATATTGAAAAGCCAAAGAAATCAAATACTTATTTTTGAGACCAAATAAGAGATGCCACATAGTTGAACTAGCACCAAACAAAGGACCCACCAGCAGGTGTGAAGTTCAAGTCTTCTCCTTACACTTGCATCGTGTGCATTTGACACTGCTCTCAAAGTCAAACCTCACCAGCCGTCCCAGTCAGCTGCCCCAGTTCCTTAGAATCCTACAATAACCTGAGTTGGATCATGATCCTGAGTTGGATCATCATTGRTCCTCACTTCCATGAGGATCATGGAAGTCCAGCTCCTGACCCTGCACAGGACACCACAAGAGTCACACTGTGTGCCTGACAGCATTGTCCAAATGAACTCTGTCAGGCTGGTGCTGTGACCACTGCCCTGGGAAGCCTGTTCCAGATCAACCATCCTCTGGTTCAAACATAACCTCTGCTTTGTATTGAGCTGTCTGTTGGAAAGTTGTGGATTCACCTCCTACTGCTATCAGTACAAACATAGTCAAAGAATACATCCAAGAACTGGAAACTATACAGGCAAGTGTGTGTGTGTGTGTGTGTACAATTCATCCAAGTCTGCATGGCCACAGAAAAAAATTTGTTCTGCTGCTTCTTCACCAAAATAAAAGATAGATCAGTGACAGGTTTGAAATTATGTAGCCACCTACCTGTACACAAGAACTTGAATCCAAAAGAGTCCTAGCACGTTGAGAAAGGCAAATCGCGGCTCCATACCCGAGTCATTTGCACTCCATCTGGGCCTGTTAAATGCTAGTGCCCAGCTATACCCAGGCTGAGGTCTCCTTCAAAAAGCCCAACAGGAAGGACACAAATAAAACTTCTGTGAGATTCTCTAGCTTTTTTAACTGAGGAAGTGGAGGTGCCCACTTACTTGTGAAGTGCTAAATCCAGGAAACACCAGGAAAGCCATGAGCTCATACTTCTCCCTCCTAACCCCTAACCTCCTATATTCTGACTTTTTAATCTCACCTTCCTTCCACTGGCTCTCCTACCTACTCCATGCAGCATTTGCTTTAAACKCCAAGATCTCATTTGATAGGGTGAGAAGCAGGAAGGGGTAAATGCCTCCGTCCCATTCACCTGACCCATATTACTCTGGAGCACATTTCCACACCTGCTTTCATATGATTAATCTGAGAGCAGTTAAAAAGACACCAGCAGAAATATCTTGCTGGCAAAAAAGTAGCTGTCTCACATTGGTCTCCACCTTCCTTTGGTGTAGGGTACCTACATTAGCCACTTCTTGAGAACATCAGCTCCTGTGCAGGATGGTCACAGGCTGATTTTGCAGACCAGCTACTGAACTTCTTCTCTGAAAAAGAAAAAAAAAAGGTTAGGCTTAGTTAGTTTTCTGGGATGCCTGAAGAAAGCCTTTCCTGGAGCTGGCATCAGCTCATCCCCACCAGCAGGGCTGCTCACAAGGCTTTCTCCCAGCCAGCTCTGGGGGTGGCTGGATCCCTTCACGGGATGACATAACTCACTAAACTTGCAGGAGGCTAACACCTGCCAAGGGTGTAGGGGGGAACCTTTCTGGCATTTTAGGAAGTTGGATTGCCTCAGCAGAGGCCAGTGATGCCAGAACTGCCACAAGAGAGGGCAGGGCTCGTGACCGTGGGGTGAAGGAGAAGGGCCTCCCCTTCTTGGCTGGTTTGGCCATCGGAAGCACAGCCTGAGATTCCTGCCAAATGCCTGGATCACCAGGCTRGAGGCAGAAAGCTGCAGGGCTCCCAGGCCCTCCCTGCTGAAGCTGGCACTGTGCCTGGCACCCCAGGGTGTTAACTGGGACAGGGAAACAGAACTGCTGGCTGGACAGCAGGGCACAGGGACCCTTGCCAGCTGGGGCAGAGCTCCAGGGATGTCCCTCACACAGCCAAGAGAGGCAKCTCTGCACCCTGCAAAAGAGCATCAGCCTCATCTGGGGAAACCCTCATGATGCCCTAGACAGATAAAAATCCTTGCCTTTAGCTTGGAGAGCAGCAGTCAGGGGGAGTGTCCCCTCTCTGGCAGAGAAAGGACCTGATGTCAGGTGTCCTGTCACTGTGGAGAGCTTAGACTGAGGTTAAACTGCTATTTCCAGCAGCTGCACTACTTTTGGGGTTGTGGGTTTTTTTGGGGGTCTTTTTTGTGGTCAAGGGACTATTGGGGCTTCTCAAAGGATATTTGTCAGAACTCCCATTGGTGGATGCCATCAGGGGTTAAACATGAGCTGAGTATCTGCTTACTGAGCTCAGGAAAGGAAGAGAAGAAAAAAAAAAAGAAGAAAGAAAAACCAGAGGCAGTCCCAGGCATGCCCGGGAGCAGACCTTTGGGCACCTCAGGAATTTTACTGGCAGGAACATAGGCACTTGCAGACTTCAGACGCCTCTAGGGTTAGGCAGTAGCTGAACAGGGGTTTTGAGGATCTAAATATTGGCCACAAATGCCTACGAGGCAGTTAGGCAGAGCTTACATGCCTAAACCTTTTTTGTGGCTCTAGCCCTAAACTAATATTATGGAAAATACCAGCAATTATTAGGGACTTCTTATCAGATTGGATACATATTTCCTTTGCATAACTTTACCATGGCCTCATTTATGTGGTGCTTGGAGAGGATGAATACCTGTTCTGCATGAGTAATTATGCCAAAGGCTCGTGTGAGGGAGGTAGTTTGTGACCGCTGGGCAAGGCCAGCTACGCTTACCCACACAGCTCCAGCACTCACAATTGGTCTTACCACTAAATCCCCCTTGTTGCTTCGTTTGCCTGATTGCAAACAGATCCCAGAATTTGCAGTTGCCCTGAGATGATTGATGCCAAGATGCTGCAGTGAAAAGGAAGTGTTCTTTCAAGTGTTATCACGTCCACTCGCATAAGCAAAGCCACRTCACGTGACAAAATGTAAATAGAGCATTTCTTAGAAAAGCCATTTATTTGCCTCCATGATTTATTATTCAATGACATGTAGGCTATTTTTTCTTTGTTACTGGCACTCATGCTCATAATAACAAGGTACTTGACTTGAAGGTATTTGGCCAACCTTTCCAAAGTGCTATGTAAGCAGTAATCAGAGAGAGCTAGGTTCATGAGTCAACAAATTGCTCTCCCATGCTGATCAAACAGTCTTGGCATCTCTATAAAAAAATACAAAAGCAGATTTTGGGCTGGCTTACCCAGTTTTCTCTCTAAAATTATTTATTGTATTTGCATTTGGCAGAGTTCAGGCTTAAAATAACCAAAAGTGACAGTTGTTTTATTAATAAAATTTTACATGTGATTTTCATTTATGTTTAGAAGGATAAATGAGACAGCTAGTTAGCCTCCAAAGTTTWTGTTGCCATAAATTTGGTTTCATTTGCTCAACCTTAAGGCAAATGATTCTCTCATTTTGCACCATACCTCCACAGCCTGCAGGAGAAAGCAGTATAATACCTGGGTCAAAGCTAGCCAGATTAGTAGAGCTGAGGTTTATTGTGAAAAGCTTATATTCCAGCCTACACCAGGTTATTACTRCTAAAGCAAGTAACAATCAGATAGACTGCACAAGCTGCAGGCTTTACCAGGAGGAGGAACTCAAATCTAAGTGGGATTTTTATTCGATTTCCATTATATATGCTCACAAACCCAGGTCCTGAATCCAAAACACATATTTCCCATGCTCAGTATTGCTACTTCACTGTGTAAATGAATGTTAAAAAAAACCAAAAAAAMCCCTTTAGTTGTGAATCATCTCCCTGCTTCTGTGTGCAAAGTGAGTAGAGCTGTGTGAATAATTGCATTTATTTTCACTGTGACTGCTGAATTAAAAATATTTTGGAAGCTTGCATTAAACAGATGCAACTTCCCTTTCTCCCCCTGTTCTTAATTTTTTCCATGAAATTAAAAGAGGAGAGCCTCATGTGCACTGAAAAACTCCTTCTGACCCCCAAAATGAAACACTTTGTTTTTTGGACACACATAGTAAAAGCAAGGGAAATTAAAGGGCTAAATTTCATAAAGGAAGAAACAGTGTTCTCCCCATTCTGATTCAGTAACCAGTATGCAAGAGACAAATTCTTTGGTTTCCTGCGATCTTTGAAGCTGCCATGGAGRTGCCACTTATCATCCCTCAGCTTAAGAGAGACCACCAGGCTGTGGCTTTCCCTGTAGCCAGTCTGCTGTGCAGCTTTTCTCTGTGCTGCCTGTTTTGTGGTGCCCCAGCCATGGGAGCAGCTCCCAGGGAAATGAGGTGAGGTGTCACTGCCTGAACCAGCTGCCTCAAAAGCAGCAGGTTGTCCTGCTGCAGACAAGACGCTCCCCAAGGTACAGCTCTGCAGGTGGAAGCTCTTCCCAGCACCCTCCTTTTGCCTCTGGTTTGGTCTGTCTGTGTAGCTGTTCCCTGAACCCAGAGGCTCCTTATTCTCAGTGAGGGAGCCCTTTCCACCAGGGTACACAGTTATGCTGCTTTTCAACCAAAGGGTTACTTCAGCATTTGGTTTCTACCAAAGGGCTGTTAAAGTATTTTCACTTATTGCAGGACCACAAACATCTGTTAATTATGGGTCTGGGGTTTATTTATTTATTTATTTTAATAGCTGGGTCTTATTGACCTTCACTTAAGCACTTTTGAATATTTTACTCCATATAAAGACTGCTGTGTTGAAAAGTGCCAACAATTACCATCATGGGAGTCTTGGATTCAAAGACACTTTGCAGACCTCATTAAGCCAAGGAGCTTGCCAAGTCCAGTCTTTTCAGCTCAGGAAGCAACACTAAAATCCCTTCATGTAGCAAAGCAGCTGCTAGCAATGGAGCCTGCCTGGCATGGGCAGAGAGAGCTAAGCTCACCCAGGGAGACTCATCAGTCCTGGTACCAGCAGACAGGGAGTCACACTGGAAACAAAGGGAGCTGTGAGAAGAACCCTAAAAAGCTGCAGAATGGCTTTTTTGACATAGAACTGATCAGTGAAGCAGAGTCAAGATCTCTGGGCTAGACAAAACCATCTTGGTTGTTTCATGTCACAGGAAACATGACTTCTGTCTAGTCTCTGTGTAGTTACAGTGATAAATCTTGATCAATGCAGAGCAAGACTGGCAAGGTTTTCCAAGCCCAGCTAGTGATGGGCTAGCACTCCAGGAAGTCTGCATCATGCCATTGAGAATTCTTGTCTTGTATGTTGGAGAAAAACAGATGTTTGAGAAGTTTCRAAAAAGTAAGATAAGCAAAATTGACTCTTCAAAGAGAGGTAAGATGCTTTAGGCACTCAACAGATCGAAAAGCCAGACTCTATATTTGCATACTAAACGTGGAGGTAGGAGAATGCCTCAGGTTAGACACCAGTGTTTCTRTATTTTCAACTCTGTGTGTGAAGGACTGACTACAGGCACTCAACTGCATCAGTCTGAGTGAGGCAGATCAATCTTACACTGTCACAGGAATATGCACAGGGCAGGAGCAGTTTAGAATCTTTCAGTCTAAAGGAAGTGAGAAGCTTAGTGGCATTGGTGTTCTATCAGGGAACTCAAAAACAAGAAGGAAATTTACAGACCCACAAATAAAGTGAGGCTTCTGAATCCAGCACTATTTAGGCACTTTCCATCTGTGAGGGAAGGAAAAAGATGAGAAAACACATGACAGGTATTGTGATTCCCAGGCCAGTGCTGTCCACAAAGTCYATCCTTCATTCTATGTGTCCTTCTCAGCTCAGGATGTTTTCAAATAAGTATTTTCAAAGGACAAATCCTCTTTCCTTTCTACTTCCAGTGAAATTACAGAAATGAACCCTCATATTTGCTCAGCATAACCCCTCAAAATTTGTTTGTTCTTAAATTAAAKATTCTCCCTATATTTGAATTCAACCATACATCCAGTACTCATCCAGTATAACTCCCAGAAGCTGCCCAAACCCAATTCCCAAGTGTGATGTAACTGAATACCTTTCTGTGGCATGGCTGTTCACAAGTTTTATAGAAATAAGAAAATAATACAAGATTTGCTCTGGAACAAAACTGAATGATAAAATCCCTTAGTGAACATTTTTGAGACATTGTTTTTGCATTTAATTTACAGCTTCCTAGTGTTTATGTCTTCAGGTGGGATTTTACAAATTAACCATGGGTAGGACACACCCCACTTCATAATTCCCTTATCTTACTTAAATAGGAGAGAGATAGCAACTTCTATACATGCTCACGCCTTGCTAATAGAAAAGAGTGATATATTGAAAATTTCCTTATCACCTCCAGTTCCCACACAGGTGTTCTTGGTGATAAACTACTGAATGATACAAACAGTGATTTCAGGTAAAAAGTAACAATTAGTCAAAAGGAAAAGGAAAAAAAAAAGAAAAAAACCCCCWCAAATTAAACCAACTTTCCTGAGTAGGATTTGGAACTGAAAATACTCAAATACAAGACTATAATTGTGATCTTTTTTCAGTGAGACACATAATCCCTTGGACCTGCCTTTAGTAATGCTTGCTGTCACCTCTCACAACCCATAGGCAATTTCTCTTCCCTTTTGRGATGATCTTGATGGGCAAGTCACAGATATGATAAGGAAATGTATGATATTCCCTTTGGTGTCAGGCAATGCAGGTTTGTCTCCAGTGGGTGCTATCACAGATAGGGTCTACAGCTATTCCTGAACAACAGTGGTAGGAGAGTTATTCTGGAAGAGGAATTACTGAGAAAGCTCTCTCCACTTTAGTTCTTCTGGAATTGTTCCTTCAGATACAATAGACAGCATTTAAGCGTATTTAAACCAGCTAAACTGTGTTGCTGCTACTGTGCAATGAGCATATTGAATACCTCAGGTCCACAGAAAATTGTGGAAGTTTGTGTTCTACACTGCCTTTCCTTATTTTCTTTTCTGTATTCCAAAGAAAATCTTTATTTTATAGTCCTTACTAATTCCTTCCAAACAGACCACTAGAGGCCCAAAAAATAAAAGAAAATTCAAACTTGTTTTTGTAGAAGTGCATGGCCAAGCCCTTGCTCCTGTGAAGGCCACAGCTTTCTGGAAAGTGTCACTAGGGACAAAACTGGAAACTTGAGCATGTGATGATATTTTCAAAAATTCACCCTCTCACAATTTCCCACCATCTGCATTAATTATCTAATAATGGTATAAACTAAGATTAATAATTCATAAAGCCCTTGATAAAATGTAGAAGAACAGAGTATCAGTTTTACAGAAGAAAGAATTCAAACATACATTAAATTTCCCAATAAGTATTCCAAGGTTGTGTCTCAGGCTTTTTCCAGAGCAACACTGACTGTGCTCCCTGTCAGGACAGGACTCTGACTTTGCATTTGTTCTCCATGTGGTACCCACAGGGTTCAGTGGCTGCACTCAGCCAGGCAGACATCACCATGAGTGGACAAGAGTACCTCAGTCTAAAGGACAGCACTGCCATTCTCTTATCAATTCTTCTTAAAATTTCTGCCAACTTATGAGCAATAAAAGTACTTTCAAAAAATGGTAATTTTGTTTTAGGGGAAAAAGTAATGCTTTTTCTCAGTGGTTTTTYGATTATTTCTGTAGAACCAACAGAGTCCTGTTGAGTAGGGAAGTTCATCTTAGATTTTATATCAGATCTATCAAATTTCTGTTATTTCTGCCTCGCATGCTTTCTGTAGTGGTTTTATGCCTCAGTTATATTCTCCACATATTGGTGTGTATTGAACTTCTGAAACTTGCAGTTAAATACCTGGTTAATAAGTTTGGGTTGTTTTGTTTTTTTTGTTTGGTTATGGGGTTTTTTTGTTTGGTTTTTTTTTGTTTGTTTTTTTTCATTCTCTTTCCCAGAGGCTGTAGAAGGGCTAACAGCAAGCCTGTTAGCTAAAAAAGCGAGAAGAAGCTGAAAAGTAAGAAAAAACTGATAAAGAGCTCTTTTTAAAGCTGTAACTAAAGAGATTGAGAAAAGAAAGATAAAAACACTTTGCAGCTAGATGAAGTAATGTTAGAAAGATAAGTAGAGTCACTATAACTTTTACTAATAGAATTATGTTGATTTATTGTAGCTAATAGTTAAAGTAGAAGTATCAACAATTAAAAAGTGTATAAAAGTTAGCCATGTTAAAGAATAAAGTGTTGCCAACTGAGACTGCTTGTAGTCTCTGCTTTATGTCGTGACCGCCTCGACAACGACAAGAGGCCACCCAACAGTTAAAAAAAATATCTTCAATGTTTTCCATAGGTCAGGTGTTGTCTGGATAGGTTTCTTCTGGCTTCTACAAGAGGTACCAAGTTAATGACACAGATTTCTAGGCCCCGAATTCTTGAATTACTAATGGAAGGGTCCAGTTTCTCAACAAGAGATGCAGAGTGCCACGACATAGGCAGAGCATGCAACTGCACAGCTGAACAGCATCCTTAGCATATCTAGTTAGCAAATATTGCTTTCTCAAACCCTCAAGACAGATGGGAGTAGAAATGTAGAACAAAAGTGCCACTGGCAGAACATCTATTCCAAGGGCAATTATACACAGTATTAAATATATTTGATTATTCCTAAGCATTCTTGATAAGCATCAGATATGCTTAACACCTCCTGAGAAATCTTTTCACAGGAACAGGACCCCATAGGTATAATTTATCATGCATTAAGCAGATTGGAATAAATCTCTTGAAGCATCTTTGCATTCTTGAGATCTGTTGCAATGTTTTCATTTGGAGTGGCCACAAGTAATCACATAGGTATTTTTTACTCTTGTTGCAGTTCTTGTAACATGAGTGTTGGCTGTGGATTATGCCTCACACTCCAGCAGCACCAGTATTGTCTCATGTCACTGACTCTTCCTTACTCTGCTCAGTCAGGGTCCACTTGGATGCCACCATCTGTCAGAGTCCACAAGGAGGCATGGGGTCTGAGAGTAGATTCTCATGAGAAAGACAGCAATGGGAACAGGAAATGTCCCATCAGGAATCCTTTCTTGGGACAGGCTCCTGTGGAAAAGAACAAACCCTTATTGTCACTATTACAGCTTTAGCTTTATATTCTTGTGCTCATCCTTTGATTCATTCTCTCACCCCCCACTCTATTCCCATCCCATGGGTGGGAAACAGGATATTTTGTGAAATTCTTTCCTTCCTGTGTGGGTCTACATGACATCTTTAGTTAGCAACTCTCTGCAATGGAAGTGAACARTTAGAAAGCACAACTATCCTGCTGATGAGATCATAATACGGTTGCTTTTTGATTTAAGGCATCACTTTCTGTCATTTACTAAGATCATTGATGTTATTATTTAAAAATATCACACACCAAAAAAGTCTTAAAACACTTCCCTACAGAACCAGTGATCAGGAAGAGCTTTACAAACATTTTCTGTCTTTGTGTCCCCTAAAAGTTTTGGGTTTTTTTGTGATGCAAAAGAGTGATGGGAAGGAGACCTCTGCCTTCTTCTATTGACAGAACTCCAGCCAGCTGGCACCTGCCATTTTACCTGGAATGAGTAGGAATACTTGTTTATTTAATAACCTAAATGCAGGAGCTGATCAGAGTGATGTGTCCTTCTACAGAAAACCCCAGTGGTTGAAAGGATTTTTGTGAGGGTGGAATTTGACACTATGGAGGCAGAGATCAGCGCTGCTGTGGAAGAAGACCAAAGTATAGACCAACCTGACATGCTCAGASGGCCTGGAACTGATCCTTCCTTGTCTTGTCCTGTAGATTGGTAGCTGTAAATGCTATTAATCCTGATCTGGCAGGTCTGCCCTTAAATACCAGCAGTCCAAGTGATAGCCCTCAACTTCTGGATGTCCTATAGTGTTGGACTATTCCTCTCTCCCAGATCCGCCATGATGAAATTTTCTTTTCCCACTGCTGCCCCAAGGGACGTTAAGATGATCCTGCTTTCTGATTTTCCTTCCTTTTTTTTTTTCTTTGCTTCTTTTTATTAGTTTGAACCTCTGATGTTCTACCTGGCACCTCAGAGAACTCATTTACACCACTATAGAGCAGCATACACTCATTTTGTGAAAACAAACAGTAACAACACAAGAAGATAGATCAGAGAAAACCAGGATCTCTGAGCCAGCATGACATTCCAAAATATGGGGCTGTGAACTAAGAAAACYGCAGAACAAAGTACAGGGTTGTGCTTTTGCTAAAATATCTGTCATTTCTCAAAGGTGTTGGAAGGTTGGTGTGAAAACCCGTGTGAGATYTCACCAGGCTGCACGTCACATCTGAGAAGACACAGACAGGAATGAGAAGATTTTCAGGCTGAGCTTGTGTGCCGAATCTCCCAACTGCTATCTCACATTGTCACGGCAACAGGTTTGTCTACAGCTGCTTCACAGCACAAAGCAACAGCAGGCAYTGCCTCCTCATTTTCATACAGATCTAATCATGAAACAAGAATGTGCTTGGTCATATTTGTGCTGGGACTGCATGTCCTCAACAAAGTTTGCACACCCCGATAAATTGGCTTGCAGTTGAAATTAGAAACTACTACAGTTGCTACTGTAATAACAGAACATTAATGCACATTTCTCTGAGCTAAGATTGCCAGGGTGTGAATATTGCTAATGGCATTTAGGGTCTTTATCTCATCTTGTAAAGTGTTATCAATCAAACTACAGGTGTTAAGCACGTAAAAGCTGTAGTTTGAGGTGATAGATAAGAACTTCTCCCTTGGATCTTAAGCATCGTTTCCTACTAGACCTTTCCTGAGAGAAAGTGTCAGGATATCAAAGGGGGAAAGAAATACATATTTTTAGGCCTTGGGGCATAAGAGGGAGGGGATTTTGTAGATASTTTCAGGAGAAGCATTATCAACCTCTCAGAATGACTTCAAATAGCAATCTCTTCCCCAATCACAACCAGATGTTTATTAAATTTACCAAAGAATTTGCCTTTTTTTTCTTAAATAGCAATATGATGATAATATTAAAGCTATGTCTTGTGAACTTGTGAAGTATATGTGGAAAGAGAGGCAAGCATATTTGAGCTGTGTAGCTTACCATATACCATAGGCAGCCAAAATAAATGGGTGGCTACATTACACTGGGGCTTGTTTGATGTACTGGGATCTAATGCACATCACTTGCTTTGCTCCCAGCAAGTGTTATGCATAGTTAATACACAGAAGGTAAAGAAATCAATTTCAAGGCTATAACTGAAAGCCACTATAAAATTCCACTATTACTGCCATGCTGTAAAGTACATATGTTATTGATTCCTCTGGCCTCTTTTCCATGGGAGGTGACTTGGTGGCTCGGGGCCTCAGCCTTTTATCTGAATTCAGACTCTGCCCAASGAATCTGTTGGCCTTACTTTGAGTCTCACTTTGGGCACAGAAATAGCTGCATTTATAGCAAGGAAAGGAAGATACCTATGCCTGGTTCTAGTTTGAATCACAAATTTATATTTTTGGGAGCTGGTAATCTGTAATTCAGAGCAACAGGTTTTTGAATGAAACAAACAATCTTTTTAGCAACTTTGAACTTTCTTCCTACTCCAAAAAAGAAAGGGAATGACCAAAATGAAAGATATGTGTATGAGTTACAAGTCCTAAAGAGCTTAAAACCACGGGGAAAAGTAAAAGCCCTTTTCTCTGTGTGGTTGATCAGAGGCTTCAACTCATTTTTGGGGCGGGAAAACCCTTTGACAGTAATTTTGCAGTCCGGGAAGAGAGGCTGGGATGCACCCAGGGACCTTGCTTGGGGCAGGCACTGGGGCGGGCACTAGAAAGCAGAGGCCAGAAACTTGGCCCCACATTTCCAGTTTTGAGTTCCAGCTGCCCAACCTGAACTCTAAACCACGGGAACTGCAAGCCAAAACCAATCATGAAAAGAAAAAAGAAGAAAAWAAAAAGCTCTGCTAGGAAAAAGATCTGCAAATTCTGTGCATATAACCTGATATCTGAGCAATCTACCTTCTAACACAAACCACAACAGATGAAACAGCCAATCTCCTCACACACAGGTAYATTTTTAAATGAGCAGATTTTGTCTGGATTTCAGCCAGAACTTTAGTGTACTAAAGGTTCAGTTAAAACATCTTATATTTTAGTGATCATCTCCTATGGCCACCCAATTTTCACAGAGTGATACAGTATTGTTTTATCTAATGGTCTAAGTCTCTTAAGAAAGGCAGTGCCCCTGGAAAGGTGAGAATTTTTTTGTGCCTAAACTGACAGTAGGTCAAAACCCAAACTCTGACTCTGAGCCCTTTATATGCAGGAGACAATAGCCCCAGACTTGTGACCCCAAGCTGTGCCTGTGCCATGGTGTGGCCCAAATGTGGAGGAACTCTTTCCAGTAGCCCAACTACAGCACCAAGGAATACATGCCAGTTAATTTACCCCATTTATTACCGGAATCTAGCAGTAGTTGATCAGCCTCTGAACTGAAGAACTCAATCTCAGTTACCAAGATTGACTGATTGGAGTAATTGAAGCAATCTTATTTAATGTTTGCCTGAAATGATCTGGCAATCTGATTCAGATAAGATTTCAAACAGTCTCTGTGCTTTTGATCTCAAATTAGCTTCAGGATTAACTCAAGCTTGGTTCAGACACAATAAAAAATTCTTTTAAATGTATCTTATACCATAGCCATGCTCAAGCCCTCTTCCTGATTCCACCAGATTAATTAAAATCTCACCTCAACCTGGTTGTGCTAGTGACAGTCTGAACTGTAGGACAATGCTGGGAAGCTCAGGGGAGAAGTGAAACAGCACTTACAGAAAYTCCTGTGGCTGAAGAGTTGTTGCAGGAGGAGAATCCTTGCTGCCTTCTTTCTTTTAAATGGTGTGATTTCTTGTCTCTCTGGTACACAAAGAAAAGTGTCTGTGAGAAATAAGATCAAGAGACAGTACGTCCTTCCAGAGCAAATGAAATTAAATTAGTTTATACAAGACAGCAGTGAAACCCCAATTCTACCAGTGAAAGCTCAAAGTGAGCCTGGAGCCTTTAAGGAGCTCTCCTTCTGCCTTCTGTTCACTTCACAGGATGCTTCAGACAGAAATGCCTCTAACATTTTGCACAACGGCATATTGCACAAGGGGTATGATTTCTTTTAACATAAAAAGACCTATTTTGTTATAAGTATTTGCTTTTAACAGCTCTGTTYCTTTGTGCATTCCTTTCACAGGTACAGTACAGGTGCTTCAGGGCAACTCTAAAGACAATTTTCAACAGTGGCTTGGGAGCCTAACTATGGGTTTGCTAAACAACAGAGCTAAGCAGACAGAGAGATACCTGGTAGAGTCAAGCTAATGCTGTAACTAACCTCATATAATAAACTCTCCGAGGCAGCCTATTAACAATTTAAGGGGTAAATATACCCTTAAAAATTGTTTTCTAAAGGTATTCTGGCTCACATTTCTCTGTTCATGGTTAGACTTTGTGGTATTCATTCCTTTTTTTTTTTTTTTTTTTTTTTTTTTTTTTTTTTTTTTTTTTTTTTTTAAGATAGGGAGGCTCAGGTTTCTGGAAGTACATAGGTGTGAATAGCTGCAGACACGCGCACTGGTATCTCAGGCTTGCTGAAATCCCTACCCATGACTTGCAGCTCTCTATCATTTACCCTTTGCCACTGTTGAAAAGGACAATAAACACTTTGAAAAAGCTACTCCTAAGTAGCAAGATTACTTCAGAAGATGAGTTTGAGATTCTTAATTCCCTTAGAAATGCTCCACATTTTTCACCTCAGGTCTACAGAAGTGTTTGTGTCTCACCTAAAACCACAAAGCCTGATTTTGATTAGGCTATGGGTACCACTGCTAGGTTATTGTTTTAAGATAGCATCATGGAAAAACTTCAGTTATAACTTAATTAATTCAAACACTATCGTTACTTTTGAATGGAAGCATTTTATCCAAGCAAAGGATCACCCCTGAATGACTGTATTTGTACTGCATAACCACCGGGCTCTAGGGTTCAGCTAAGGTCTGCATTCAAAGTTATTGCATTAACACTTATGTTATACTGCTGCCTACAGGTCCATATTTAAAATTAGGGTGTTATGCTAACTTATGTTTAAACAASGCTCCTGTTCCAAAGCTTAGGAAACAAGCAAGATAAGAAAGGTATGGGAGAAGCTGAGCCCATTTTACTTTCCATGGTTATGTTTGTGTATGTAATTGAATGCATTTCTTCCACTGCCCTGAAGCCACCACAGAGGGGCTGGTTTTGTAGCAGAGCTACATTTGGGAATGCAGTTCAAGAGGAAGACAGGGATTATGGAAGTGCCTGTATCAGAGTGCTGTGGAGGAAAGCACAGGGATACCCGGAATGGCAGCTCTCCACATGACAGACAGGTAGGCATCTGATGATCTCTCCTGTGGTGCTTGTTGCAATCTGTGATTTCCCCTTGTGGAAACTGCACATTTTTTAAACCAAATGTGTATGTATTTTGAGGTTGGACACAGAATATAAGGACTGTCTTTTCCTAATTTGTGGTTTAAAGATCCCTTACAAGTAGCCTATAAATCTCAAGAGCTTGTCATGTTGCATCTCACTAATATATTGAAAAAAGGAATGACATATGCCACAGGTTTCGCCAGAATAGAAACATCATTCTTGCAGAGGCTGGAGTGGGGAAGGGTAGTTTTCCTTTCCAGTTCACGTGCATAGTTCTTCTTTGGGTAACCAATCTAAATTGCTGCACACACATTTTGAATTTCAGAATATTTTCTGAATACAAGAAGAAGAAATTTCAACCTAGTGCCTGTAGGGGGGCCAGACGCTTCTGCAAGCTCTTCCTCTCCTCCCTRCAGAACTGATTGATCTTGGCAGCTCAGGATGCTGGTGGTTTCAGCTACAGCTAATAGTCACTGAAATTATTTTCCTCCATGTTCTGTAAACGACATTATTTCTGCAAAAGAGACTCCTTTATTTGAACAATTAGCAAACTGACATTTCCTAAGATCATATAAATTAATAGAAATGTTAGCATTTAGCACGCAAAATCCTCTGCACCCTGGAGGCAGGATAAGGTATAATGCAGTCAGCTCTAATTAAAGTGTCTTATGCCAGGCAGTCCCTGGTGACTGCCACAATACTGTTTCCTATGTAATTGTTGGTCAATTTGTTGCAATATATCATCAGGATTACTGAATTATTAGTTATAATTACAACTTCAGAGTCAATAGCAGTGTCACAGCAAGGGTAAGTAAACACTAGAAAATTATGAGAGATGGAAATATCTTTCTAACAGCTATGTCATATTAGTGGTACAGAGACCACCCACTGTAACAGCTAGGCACAATGATAAATTCCTACTTGGAGAAAGTGGAGTTGGATGTTTTTGCCTTAATGTTCTGCATTCATCTCAGTGACATCCCCTATAAGCTCCTCTTTGATTCCTGCCCACCAGCTGGGGAGCACACATGTGAGGTAGTTTAAACTTGCTAACACCCATACAATCTGCCAGACTATATTTTACGGCTACCAGTGTCAAACCATCTGCACAGACCATCCCCAAGGATGCCTCCCCCAAAGGTCTGCAGGTCATTCTTCTATGGCTCTTTGGTCACCCCAAGTGCCATTTTCACAYGTGGCCTGGAGGATCAGGAGCCCACAGCCTGTCAGATGGGTACCAGTTCTCCATTCTCCAAAGGCCATCTCCCCAAGCGCTATTTACCTTTGATTCCTGATATGGTTGGCTGGTTATGACCTCTTGGAAAATTTGCCCCTAGTGTATTTCTGAGAATGGCAACACAAGGTCCTCCATGAAAGAAGTGTGATAGAAGTGTCTACCACTTTTCAAACGAGAACATAGTGTTTGCTGTTACTACTTCGACTCACATGAGAGATACTTTTCAAAACTATTCACCATTTCAAAGGATACATTAATTTCGGGAAAAAGAAAAGGAGAAAAGAAAAAAAAATTATTTTTCTGCAAGTCAAGTCCAGGACTTCCAGGAAATCCAAAGAAAAAATACTTCTGATAAGAAATTTCAAGTTTTACTTTAAGTCCAAGGCGTGTTGGGAAATGGACTGAGAGTTCAGTGTGTGGAAACATGACCTGTAAAGTTCAGCATATACTGCAAGAACCAAAACCTAATTAGGGGAGTTGGTCAGGCTTTTAACTTATCTACCTAATCTCCAACCACAGCCTCAAAGGTTGAAAATGTGACTCCATCTCCTAAACCAAGAAACAAGTCATTAAAATTCAGGCTGTACAACTAACATTGCACTCATTTAACAAAACAAGAGTTCAAAACATAAGAAGTTTAACTCCACATCAGAGACATTTCTGGAAACCGCAGACTTAACGAACTATCTTCCACTCCATTGGTTTCAAATGAAACAGGCACAGAGGCTTTCTTTGGCACAGCCTAACCCTGTTCCATCAGGTGCGGGTTTCAATTAAGTTGTGCTTGTGTAGGAATTTGAAGACAAACATTTGTAAACTTTTTTTTGGTTTGTTTGTGTTTAAAAAATGTACCCRCAGTGGTCGCCCTGCTGAAAGCAGCCTGGACAGCTGGAACAGCAACGCGGAGCCAACCAGCCGAGGCACAGCCCTGGCTGCGAGTGAGCTCGTGCTCTGCTCTCACAGCCTGACTCAGTGGAAAAAAAGAAGTCTGTGGAAACTCAAGCTACAGTGAGATGACAGGTGACTTCTGGGGGAAAAAATCGCCTATAGCTGTAGCCCCACATCCATTTCTGGAAACCTGGCACAAGTAATTTGTGGGAGAGAAGGTATCAAGCAGAGCTGGCTGGGTGATAGCGGAAGAAGTCCATTCCAAAACTGCGCAGGTTTTCCAATTTTTTTGTATGGTCTTGAAATGAAAACAAAAAATTTTAAAATGGAAGGGTGTGGAATTGTGTTGAAACATCTATTTCTGAGTTAGAGAGACTGAGTTTTCAGATCAGACATAACCAGAGACCTCAACCTGGGATACATAAAACTCTCCATTCATCAACACCAGCACCTCTGCAAAATGTTTTGGCATCCAAGAAGCAGCATATTTTAGTTAAATATATTTCATCAAACGTGTTCTGACGAATTCCAATCTTGAAATGTCGTTGTGTCACCAGTTTGTGGAAAGATAAGTGTTTTAAAAAAACTCATAAAAATAAAGGACTGGAAAAGAAGCTGAGGAACAGTCAGTCACTCAAAAGACATTTGTCAGCAAAATTAAATATAAGTTCAGGCATATTCTGTTTCATCACATACTGTTCCTTTTAGGGGTGAGGCACTTAAGTAATTTCTCTATTTTGGAATGAGACTGCAAGACAAACAGTTTATCTTCAGTTTGGCAAAAGAAAGTTACATTAATGTCTATCAAGATGAAAATGGCGCAAACTAGAATATTTTACAGCTTAAATAGTGACTCTGTTCTTCAGCTATGTGTAAACTATTAATCTCACAGGATGCAATCAAATGTCACTGTCTCGATATGAGTTCCCAGTAATGTGGAAAACACAAATCCCTGTAATTTATATATGCACACACACACATATATAGTACCTATACACACACACACACATATAAATATAATATTTTCATGCATACACATGGATGCAAACCACATCTGGACTAGCATTAAAATATTTCTCCTACCTCCTCAATAACCACAGTTACAGTAATCCCTAGAAGGAACAGAGTAGGGCTAAGGTCAGCCGTCTCTGATCACCAGTGTTTGTACAAAGTGATTTTATGTTTCATTTGCACTAGAGATTGATATCAAGTTAGAATTCTGGCTCAAAGAATTTTCATGGAAGAAAAAAATGCTTGGAAGGTTGAAAGATTTTCCCAAAGGAAGGTTCAGGGAATAAATGAGAGCTTATTTATCTTTTTCAAGACTTTTGCAAACTGGAAAACAGGGAGAAAATTCCCAATCTTGCTCCTCAAAACACTGCATTATCACAAGATAGTCTGTATTGTATTTTTTCGGCTAAAACGAAAATTTTTAAAAAAAAAAAGAAGGAAAACATMATGTGCGAAACGACTCAGTCTACTCTTCAGTGAAAATATTAGTTTTTTCATTTCAAGAGTCTTACCATCTTCTCACCAAGATGATTCCAAACATGATGTACATTTTCCATCAAGTTTGAAAGAGTATTTAAGAAACACTTTCATTTCCATGAGAGTTCACAGTTTGGGTTTTTATTTATTTTTTTCCCAAAATGTTTTTATTGAAACAAATTTCAGCCTATTYTAGCTAGCATTTTGGATTCTCTCAAAATTCAAATTCAAAACTTCAAAGCAAGTCTCCGCATCCACAACCATTACTTTTGTAGGATTTTGATCAAAGCCATGGAAATTCCTGGTTCCACCCTGCAATAATGAATGGGCCCAGATTTCATTTGAAATCCAGCTCTGAGGAGCTGACTTACCCATCTGGTTTGCAAGAATCCTGCTTTCTTCACCTGACCCAAGAGCATCTCCGCAGAGCAAAGCTCTCCTCCAACTGGAACGTATCCATCCAACACAGTCCCCATTCCCTCATTGTGGGGGGGCRCCAACATTTGGCTGTCAACCTCCTGTTTACCAACCTTCTCCAAGCTCAGAAAGCTCGTTCTTTCTGCATCCTGAAGATCAAGGGGTTTTGTTGTTTTTTTTTTTTTAGCAATTCACTAGATAGCTGTTTGCCTAAAGAGACCCTCCCACTGCTCTTTTATCCTCTGAAGGCAGGCCAATTTTCAACTACAGCCTGGTGGTTGCCTGGGTTAACCTCTGCCTTGTTTCATTAGACTTAGAAACCCCAATACACCTTTCAAATGGCGTGTCTGATCACACTGCTCTGGCAGATAAGTAGAAAATTAGAATGAGCCTCTCCAGGTAAGCGCCAGCATGAAGGTACCGTCATCCTCCAGGGGGGAATGCCTGGCAGGCAGGCATGCAGGCAGGCAGGTTTGGAGATCAGTTATGATGGGGACACAGAAAAGGCAGCTGTGTAACAGCACAGTAACAACACTCTTTCAGTGCTTCTGCCAGGCAAGGCAGTGGTGCTTCATTCTATGGGGAATTTGGGATAAATATCTTGAGAGCACTTTTAAATATTGTACATAAGAAATTTAGGTGGCTGTTGAAGATAAAATTACCCCTACCTTGTTCTATATAGCTTATATTCAAGTATTTTAGATTTGAAACTTCATGTTTCAGTTCAAGGCCTTTATCCTGTAAGTTTTCCTACCGTTTGTAGGATTTTTCCGTCATGCTGGTAGCCTCTTCTTCCTCTCTCACCGTGACTGCATGCCACAGTCCTGTGCAACAACACAGGCAAAACCCATGGATTACTACAACTTGGTTCCTGGTTTCCATTTTTTATGTTTCTTCTGGTTCAAATGTAAAGTTCACTACATAGAAAAATTTGGGTCTTACAGTTGGTCCAGACTGCTTTCACCAACTAAATTTTCCTTTGAGTGAGGGGTGACATCTAGAAGAGCCATCTGAACTGTCCAAACTGACTCTGGGGATCTAATTACTCCTCTGGCTTTCCTGAGGCACAAGTTGTCTTTCCTAAATCAGGATGTGTTCAAAATAAGTACAACTGAAAGAAAAAAAGGAAAAAGCCAAACCCAAAAAATACAAACCAAATCAAAACAAAACAAAACAAAAAAACTCAACCAGCAACTTTCACMTTGGCATTTTAAGTGATTTTTTTCAACTTCAAAAACACAGAGGTTCAGAATTCTCCACCAAATCCCCACTATTTAGGTCTCTATTCTCTTGTGTGCCTTTTACAGCTTTCCCCAAAACCCTAACCAGACGTGTAACCATCTCCTGCTGAGGCCAATGGGATTTAGGCAGATCCATGCCCCTGCAGCATGCAGCAACTCAGCTGCTCAGATTCCTTCCACAATGTGGCCTGCAAAAGAAATTGTTTCAAGGCGTGCAAAGCATTTGCTGCCTGCTGCTGTTGGCAGGGTAAAACTGCCATGGAACTGTTGCCAGGGGAAGAAAGAARTAAAATTCCCTCAGGAAAGAAAAGAACACACAGGTAGAGAGGGGGGAGTGGGGTGGGAGGCRTGGGGTCCTCCGTGGGACCCAGCCCTCACTTGGAAATAAGATGAGCTTGCTGTTGCAAGCACAGGGTTTGGCCAAGATCCTCCTGTGTGCACCTGAGCATCCCTGCCTGTGGATGTCTGCCACACACTGAGGGTTCTTCCTTGCCCCTCTGAGCCCTGGGTGTGAGGCCTCCTTGTGAAAGTCTTTCAAAAGCAGTGACTCTTACCCTGCTTCCTGGCTAACTGTTGCCTAATGGCACACCAAGGAGGGCACCCACAACACTTCACTGTTTGGGAACACAAGTGGCTGCATAGGAGCACAGCCCTTCTGCAAACACTTGGGTGGCTTGCCTGGGTCTGCCCCTTGTTCCCGACCCAAAACATGCTGAAGTGCTTTCTCACCCACACTGATTTGCTGATACCCATTTATGGTACAAGAAACTGGACTACAGACCATGAGGCAACAATTTTAAAATCTTAAAACACCCTTCCTATCCCCATGCAGCCAAATTTGCTTGGAGTGTGATGAAACAGCTGTGAAAGGGAAGGAAGCCACACAGGGGCAGCGAGCCGAGAAATGGAGAGCAAAAGCCATGGGAAAGGTCTGRGGCCTGATAGTCCTTCCCTTGATCTCAAGTCTTAAATTTTCTGTTGTATCTATGGTTTCCCCAGAATGTTTTCCTCCAGCTAATGCAGCAAGTATACCCATGCTCATTACCCATGCTCACATTATAGTAGCAAGAATCATATGAGAATCCATTTTTAAGAGCTTTAAATGTTGATGCAAAAAAAAAAAAAGGCTAGACACACAATCTCATTTATCTTCATTCATTTTGGGGTCATGCATATATGAAACTTCCTCTTCTGTAACTTTTTTCACAGTCTCCCACAGAGCCCTCCTGCAGATAATCCCAGCAGTAACAAAACAATGCTGTCCTTGCTGAATGACAGCACCATTCTTGTCACTCTGCTGAGTGGGTGCCTAAAACAGGCACTTTGCCTCTCAATTCATTATTTTCTCATCATTCTCTGAAAAAAACATTGCACCTTCCAAAGAATGAGACTGAGTATCAAAAAGGGATATTCCTGAGCAGAAGATTTTACAGTTCACTTCAGTATACCATAGATTAAAAAATACAGTTTTTCTTACCTATCTTATTGAATGGAGCTTTTCAAACTCTTTCAATGGATTCTTTGCCCCAGAGTAAGTTGGTTAGTTCCAAATCACAGTTTTATGCAACAAAGCTCACTAAAAAACAGAAAAAAATACATTAATTTTATAGTTGGTTTACACACTGGGCATATTTTCCAACTAAATTCTCTTTGATCTGATAATGCAATGCTTCATTTTGAAGCAAGATCTACTACTACTCAAAAATTGTTGCCCAACGTCTCACAGAGACTGTATTTTTCAAATATTAATTCACAGCTTTCATTTTAAGGACATGTTTATAGAGGTTGAAAGGAAGTTCAGATAAAGTTGTTGCATTGTGGCAATATATGAAATGAATTGTTTTAATAGGAAAGAAGTTTAAGATAATCTCTTGGCCTTATTTCCTTTACTGGTTAAACCCCTTTGGTCACGTCTGTGAGAGCAATGCTGGCCACTTTTGTTTATTTTTCTTTAACTGAAAATTTTTAACCCTAAAAGTAAAGTTAAGGAGAAAAAATCTGTCCAAGAGGCTTCATGCTATGCCAACATGAGTCCTTTTCCAGTTGCAGATGCCTCACTAAGCAAGGGAAGTGATAATTTTTGCCTTTCTCCCTGAATTTCTGTGTTCCATTTGTTGTACCCACCATCTGCAAAGGGAAGATTGGCATTGCCATGTGCCAGCTCCAGAGATACATAAAMGGAGGATCAAACTGTAGCCAACCAGAAAAATTGTAAAACTGATGGAAACAGGACAGGCCTGACAAGAGAGGAACTCTTCAGAGGAGTAGTCAGGCAGAAAACTAGGAGATTGTTCAGCACCAGCAAAAGTATAACACTACTTTCTTAAATCATAAGATAAAGGTTAGGATTTTGGTGGTGAAGTCAGAGCAGAGGTCTGAAATCCAGAGGCTGCTGTCAACCAAGATTTCTGTGGTCTATGTCTTTTACAGATAAGAAGAGAGTTCCCATTCCTGGATAATTGCCAAAGTTGTCCTTCTCCATTGGTTTCTTTTTGTCCCAGCAGAGAGGGCTAGACAGTTAGATATATAGTTACTTGTGATTTTTTTTTTCAAATACCAGAAGTTAAAAATACAAGGTGGACTAGCCAGACAACAAGTTTCTACTGATCCCTTACCTAACAGACAAGAAACCAGGTACTATTTCCAGTAATGTCATCTACGTTTTCTGGATTTTACCTCTCTCAGGTCCAGGACAGAAGCCTGGACCAAAACTCCCTGTTTCCCACACAAGTACTCCTCATGGCTGAGGAGTCTTAGAGTGCAGYGCTGCATCTGAGGTTGCTAAATCCGCAGTCTTGGAGCTCACCCAGGTGCCTGTTTTGTGCAGACATGTCACCAACATGCCCTACATCCACCTCTACAGAAAGGCTCTGGCAACGTGGGCATCTGTCCCCCTGCTYGTCAGGCACAATGGGTCACCCTCAGGTTTGGGAGAGATCCCTGCAGAGGCTAAGGACTTCCACAAGGCACTTGGACCATGTAGGGAAAAAACTTTTCTTCAGAGACTGTTGCTTATCTCAGACACAGCAGAACATTWTTAGCTCAGCTACAGGTAGCCAAACCTGGCTGGAAGGCTTTCTGCCGGTTTGCTTGTGGCTGGCAGCCTCTGCCAGACCACTCACAATGCCACCCTTCAACCACAAAACGTACAAGTCATAATGCACAATGCACTTGAGCATTAACAGAGGTGTTACAACATGGATTTACTTCTGCCCATCACACTCTCAAGGAACCCTTGCAAACGTCACTGAGTCTGAAATATTTCCAGTAATACCAAGGAACAAACAAAAAACCCACAGCTTCATTTCCCAATATCAAAGGGAGAATTTGCCGATAGCACAGCAGCAAGCCACGCTGACTGTGAGCAAACAAGCTCAGTTCTGCATTGCCTGCGTCTGACTTTTGTTGAGGTATCTAACTTTGATCTTTGATAAATGAAAATGTTGGCAGGTATCTTCTTTTTATGCTGTTTCTGGAAATACTGCACATTTGAAGATTTGGTGAGCTGGCCTGACTAGCACGTTCATGAATGCTGACATTTAGTTCACAGTTATCACTGAAGTATGACCTGAGTTATTTTTCTCAAGACCACAATCTCACCCAGTTTTGCAACTGAATTGAATATTTTTGTGTTTAGGTATGACAGAGAATAGTATGCATACCTTTGTCCAACAAAAGGACAGTTTATGTCTCCAAAGGTGAGAGCGAATGCTCTGTGGTGTCTGTCTTCAAAGCACCTGAGTGTGAAAGCAGACACTTCAGTTGCTTTAGCCTACGCCAAAAGGCAGCTGCCAGGGATTTACAGTGTCACTGCTGCACTGTTCCTTCATTACAACTTTTTCAGCTCACTTTCTGTAGAAACAAAGAGAAGCAGACGTGCCAGGGGACATTTTTTGCAAGGGTACAACTTATACAACAACTTCCTTGTTTTAATTATCTAAATGGTGGGTGGGTGGGTGGAGCACCTTCATAATTTGCTTTTCTCTTTTATTATTGAAATAAAATATCTGAAATATCTGAGGGTGCTGGGAGAGAGGTTGCTCTTATTGCATTCCTTTGCAGGCAGCATGGCTTTTTCAGGCACACCTGTCCACAGGAAACTCTGTAAACTCTTTCTAACAGGTCCCCAGGTAGTGGAAAGAGCACAGCTGCTAAAGAGTATTAATGGCAGGACAGCTGCTTGGCTGACAGAATTGGAGCCAGCTTGGTGCATGTGGTGGGACTGTAAACAGGAATGAATTTTCCTAAAAGCTTTATAAGTAAAAGTGTTTATTTTTGGAATATTAGCAAAATAAAAGGAGTTACAATGTTCCTTTAATTTTAAGTCAAAACATAATGACATGCAGCTTTTAAGAAGGTTTATTTTATAGCAAAGTCTCAAATTGAAACAAGGTGGCTTTGAAACAACTTCAGAAATACCCTAGATTTCTTCTTAGATGTATATAAAAAATTTGCTTGGGCATTTATTTTTTGTCCTTAATGTGTAGTGAAATTGGTCATGAAATTCTGCTTTCCACAAACCATACATCAGGTATTGGGGAATGCCCTTCTGTCTCCCAGGCCTGCCACTGGTAGCAAAAGCTTGGTGTGTGGTGTGAGAGGTATGACAAGGTATCTGGAACAGGCTATTCCTCTGCTAAAAGCATGAAATAGAGATCTTGTTTCAAGGACTGGCACCAAGATGAAGACCCCTGACCCCCAGACTTCCCCCAGCCACAGCCTTCCTCTCTGAGTCAGAGCCATCCAGTGCCAAGAAAGTGCCCTCTTGTGACAGCCCCAGCACAGGCTCAGAGATGGGATTTTGAACCCAGACGAACACCAGCTTCAAACTAGTTGCAAACAACTTAAATTCTTTTTGGAGTGTTAGCAAACAACACATTCTCTTTGGGAAGTTCACCTGAGGACAGCAGAACACAAACTGCTTGCTGCTCACCCCACAGCACTTGCAGTGCAGCACACCAGCCTGGATGATGAACAGTACTTGCTTTATCCTCTTGAAATGCCATCCCTATCTCTTTAGGAATGACAGGGACATTCTAAAATCCATCTAGACTTTACCATGTTCCTCAAAGTCTCTAAAAGGCATTTTCTGCTGTAAATGCTTCACCAGTGTCTTGTCAAGGGATGAAAACAGTGGCTCTACCACYTGTACATAGCTCTTCACAGTTTCTCCTCTTCAGTTTGAAGCTGTGCTTGGTTTAAAGATATTAATTGCCTTTTTCACAGCTGGCACCAGCAGCCTTGCATGTTGACTCTAAGTGTGATGTGATAATTAGGCAGGGTGAGGAATCTTTGTTAAATTTCATTCTTTGGCGCTATTTTCCCTTTGATCTTCACTGCTTTTCTTTCCAGAAGCGTTACAGCATTCCAGCAGAAGCCAAGGGTGGGCCTTTCATCAACCTGGGGGAAAAGCTTTGTCCTGTGCCCCACGGCACTCTGCTCTCAGTCTCAAACACCCCATTTGGATGACAGCTATGTGCTTGCTGGAGCGCCTGTGAGGTGCCTACAGCCAGAAAAGCACGTAGGTGCATCCTCCACCAAAACACAGATCACATCAACAAATTAAAAGAGAAGTAGGAATGAAGTTCAATAATGAAATAAACAAGTAAGCAAGCTCTTAATAATGCTGTTTTTCCATTAACTCGATCAAAACTTTGTATTTTACTCTGCAGGTTATGAAGGCCCATGGCACAATAAATTTAAAATCCTGTAAAACCAATATCTACTCCTCTCTTGGACTCCAAAGCTGTCCATATTCCAGAGTCAYGTAGGCAGTTAACTTCAGCATTCTCTYGATTTTAACTGGCCAATTACAAACCATTTAAGACAYGGTGTAAAAATAGTTATATAAACTCAGGAATAAATCCTAGAGCATTTATACAGTTATGAATKAATCACTTTCCCAATGTTCATTCTTGGACTTCTGTCACTTATCATTTYTTTGAGATTTGGCCCTTCTACTTGTCACAGGCTATTCCTCTCCAGACCTGGTATGGAAAGAAATGCAGGGAGACAGTAGGCACATCTGAAACTCATGAATCCTGTCCCTGCCATATTGTTAACAACACTGGGCTTTTAGCAACACATCAATGCAAGCCAAAGAAAGGCATCTGTCCCAGGAGACATAATTGGTAGGATTTTTGCAATATGCACGGAGCAAATAAATGAGAGAATACTGGTTAGCARTTCATTTTTTTCTACTCCAGGAAGGATATGACTGCCTGCTACACTGTGATGTGTGTTGAACAATGTCCCAGRGATGTTTTGGTACTAGAAATTAGGCAGGGGTAGGACACCTGCAAGACASGTATGTAACTATGCACTTGACAATGAAGTTAATGTCAAAGTGAATGTATGTGAAGAAATGAGCTGCATGATGTGTCATGCATAAAGAGCATTGGAAGATTACTCTTGGAATATGCTTTCCCCAAGCTGTTATCCTCACAGTCCCTTGGTCTTCTAAACTGGGGAGACTGAGTATGAATTGCCTGTTAGTAGGTTTTGCTTGCTGCCACAGCTCTTTTAGTGGCGGCAAGCAACAGCGCTTGAGCACATCATCTTCAGTTTCTTCTGGGCAAATGTGTGAAAATTCCAGTAGRAGATTTCACGTGACTGCTGGGAGACTGATGCTGGTGCAGGAGCAGATATCTGCCTGCCCCATCTCTTATCTGATGGCTAGCATGTCGCTGCTCTTACCCCAGAGAGAGTTCAAAAGAGTAATTCCCGCTAGGGGTATGAGACCTCCCTTTCACACACAATGGGCGGAGCCACAGAGCTTTTTTGCCCTCTTATGCCAGTCTGCCTTCCCTCTTCCACATTGCACTCCTGGCTGCAGCTGGCCCTATCCAAAATTCAGGAGGTGGGATGCAAAGCAGAAACTCACAGGTCATTGTTGAACAGCCACGGCAACAGAAGAGGTGCAGAGGTGCAAAGAGGCAAAGAAAGCCCCTTTTTTCTCCTCAGAGCCTAAGGATTATGCAGGATACATGATTTACAGGGCAGGTCTTTTTGTGGGTTGAGTCAAAGAGGTAACCTGGTCCCCAGATGCAGCAAAGAAAACTCAGTGCTGGGTCACATTGACACTGGGCTGTGCGCAGGCTGTAACAAGTCAGTCCTGCCTGCTCTTCTGTGGCTTAAGCTTCTGCAGTAAGTTTTAAAGATGCTTCTTACAGAACATCCCCGTGGGAGTGAGACAGGCAGTGCACTGGACTAGGTGAGACCCAGCAGCACTCTAGGATGATCACTGTTTCCCAATTAAGTTGATTTAAATACATTTTCCTAAAATGTGTCTCCATTTTAACTGAGACACCATACAGCCCAGCCAACTGCACATCTTCTYGGCTCACCACTGCAGGGGTTTTATGACGTCTCCAAACTACTTCTACTTCACAGGTGCCACCAATGGTTGGACTTATTTCCATGCCTTTAGTGAATGGCACTCAAACCATTCCTTTTCCTATTGGGCCTTTGTGCTTTTAGTTTTCCAAGAGGGTCTCTTCAAGCATCTGTCAAACTCCTGCTACAGCCCGCAGATAGAGGCAGGCATAGAATAAAGGGCTCATATGTTCCATGTTCTAATTTAAGCACCTAATGTTCACTGGACTTCGAGTCCTATACACATGAAAGGGAGAAGACAATTTGCTGGTAGGAAAATGGCCACCAGAAGATCCACTGGGGCTGAGCCTCTCTGAGATTTTTCTGAACTGGAAAAATGGCCACCAGAAGATCCATCCATGGGGCTGAGCCTCTCTGAGATTTTTCTGAACTGGAAAAGTATAAAAATGTATTTGAATCTGAGAGGAAAAAGAAGTAATCATAATCTCTTCTTGCTTCTGACAACAGTGGGTTCTGAAGCAGCTGGTAGATTTTTAGATTTCAATTAAACCAGAGAGCAAGTGGGATCATATGGCAAAAATATGAAGCTGGCTCAGCTCCACTGGAAAAATTAGATTTCAGARATGGCAATTACTGAACAGAGAATACAAATAGAAGGGGAAAAAAAGCTTGTCTGCAGCTGAACCCATTTTGTGGGTATCCTGTGGCAGAACAGGATACTAGAGGACACATAAGCAAACCTTGAAAACTTGCTCAGATTTACCCAAATATGAGAACCCAGTGGACCTATCTGAGAAAACTGAGAGATGACAAAAGAGTGGGAGCAAAAGGCAGCAAGGCTGTTTGAGTTGGAACTCAGCAAGAGATGGCCCCTGTAACTTGAAACACTTTGCCAGCCAGTGCTTACCGGGACCCTGCCCAACAACTCTGGGCATATGCAGCACTTCCTATGACAGCATTTCCTCAAGCKGCACTTGGGTTAATTTCAGGACACAAGAATTATATCTGAGCATGCRAGGGTTTAGATTGCCTGGATCTACAGCAGGCACCAAGTTCAACATAAACARCATTTTCTGACTATCGGAAAACCAGTGGAAGATCATGATTTGAAAAGAAAAGGTGTGCTAGATCGACAATAACAGGAGAGAAACTGTGTAAGGATGGGGTGATACTTCAGTTGAGTTCGACCTCTGACAGACAAAGRAGACATAAAAATATTGCTCAGAATAATGAAATATGTATTGGGAAGTTTGTTGCTTATTGGTTGCTCATTTGCTGCTCATGGCCTGATGGAGCAGTGACAGTGTAAAAAGTTGAAGCACTGGAAGAATTAAAGATGTCTCACAACTGCTTATATATCAGAAAGCATGCATAACATTTAAATTGTTCAAGGAAGTTATTAGTTCAAGTTCTGACAGTAAAATAAAGTCACAACTGACAACTGATGGCTTGAGACATCAGGAGCCCCAGGATGGAAAGAAGGCTGCTACAATTTTAAGCCATGGATTGAAAATATTTAATATTTTTACTGATAGGAGCCTTATGAACTTCAAAGTGACTGTAAACTCTTTACTGTCTTTGCCAGACACACATTTTGAAAAAAGCACAACTATATTTATTTTTTCCCAGCTACCAAACATATGATCTGCAAGGCAAATTTAAATGAGGCCGATAGTGCAGGCATATGCATTTCAGCCTTCAAGGAAAGTCTGGGGTAACAAACTAAATTTGGTGGGAGCCAATCTAAGTTTAAAAGCCTTGTCTAGATGAAATACAGACCATGAAATGTGTTCTTGCTTGAACAACTGCTCAGGATGTGACCCCACAGAGAGAGTGTAACAGCCTGTGGGTTGTGTTACAGCTATAGGGTTGCTGGGGTTTTAAGGGCTGTTACTCCATTGAAAAGAAATCATGGGACTGAGAACTGTGCTTTAAAGGCTTAAGCTACTCAGGCAGATACTCCAGGTCAGGGTTGGGACTCTGAGCCTGTCATCAACATTAGGCACAGCAAAGTGAAAACGCATATGGGAGAAAGTTCTCTTATAAATGCCTTCAGAGCCTATAATCTGAAAGCCAAAGTCTAGTGTTGAGATGCTGCTGCTGTTCAGGGTCTCACCCCTGACATACAGCATGTCCTTAGGCAAGGGCCTCCACCTTCTGTAGGCTTCATGTTCAACAGCTGGAAAACTGAGAAAATTCTTTGAGTTACACAAACATGCCACATGAAGCTACTGATAGCTGTCAATGGTTCTGATTTTTSTGAGTGTGAAATCCACTTAATGCAGAGAGTGGCTGACTACAATAAGTTTTGGATCATGCTTTAAATAAAACCTGTATTACTTCTGATTGAGTAGTGAAATTAAATTTCATTAAGCAGCTAATGTGCCTCTATTCTAAACTGATAAACTTGTAAAGAAGCTACATGGGAATTTCTTCACACAACTTTCCCAGTCAGAAAACACCAATTAGAAAAAAAAAATAAACAAGTTATTGATTTGGTTTTTCACTGGTGGGTTTTGTTTTTTTTTTAAGGAAACAGTCACTTTAGATGAATTTCACAATGTAGAGAATATTTTAAAAAAATGCTTCCAGAGCAACAAAATATTTTGTTTTTTAAAAAAAGCTTAWATAGTAATTTCAATTAAAATTTACTGTTTGAAAAATCTTCATATCTACCTAGTAGTTATAGTTGCAAAGTAAGTCCACAGCCGAAGGGGAAAATTTCGAACTGATTACAATTGGGATGAAGGCCATGGTTACAAAACCAATTTGGGGGACAGGAAAGCAGTTCCTGCTCCAGTACTAGCCATGGTAATATCAAGCAAGCTGCTGCACAAGCACAGAACCACCTCTTTTAAACACTTACTGTGCTATGGTCAGAAAGAGTAGGAATATTCATGCTGRGAAACTGAAGACATGTTGAACATCTATGGAATGGCACAGATAAGTAATTTCTTATTCTCATAAAGGGAAAGAATCTACTAGTGAGGTAAGGGAAAAGGAGGAAAAGAGAAAATTTAGAAAATATGAACCCATAACTGCTTTCTGAACTGATTCCTTTTTTTCAAGAGTTTGAATGGGACAAAGGAAGGAAAGTTACATACTGCTGTGGGTAACAAAGCCAGCAGGAAACATGGTTAGCAGTCAAAGGAACGTACACGATAACACCCAAGTTCACACGCAAGAACAAAATTTATCTCCTCTTCCCACAACTGTCAAAAAAATACAGGGTCCAATAAAGAGTGTCTGCACTACCAAAGTGCTCACATAGGAAGGGTTTAAGAAAAGTATCAAAGCACATCAAAATCTGAAGGAGCAGAGGCAGCCTAGTACCATGGCTCAGGAGAAGAAAGTGAACTTGAGATGAAAAAGAGAGATGTCAGTCAAGCACAGAGGGGCACAAGCCTCAGCATTCAAATCCATGTTCCTGTCACCTACATTGACCCACAGGCTCCACTCAGCAGTTATGAAGGCAGGGGCTGGGCTGCACGCATGGTGTCTGAGGGCAGCACATCTGTGTCTAAGGCCAGGCAGACTCCAAGTCCTGGTTTCACCAGGAGGATGGWCTCCAGAGTTGCCTTTCTCAGGTACTTCTGTGCTTTGAAACTGTGGTGTGCATTTAGTGAGTATTGACTTTAGATGAGCTGCATACTCTCAATATATGGAAAGTACAGTGTAGATGCTGGTTCCAAAGAGCCCTAAAGTTTAAAAATACTTTGGGGCAGGGATCTGTTTTGGAGCCATGTATATTAAATAGAGATGAGCCATAGCTTGCAAATGAGTGGCCTGCATGAGTCTTCATTCAGGTCACAGATTTTATGAAAACCCCATTACTCTTTAAAAAAAATAAATCTAAACATATTTCTATTGTGTCAGTTACTGWAGTTTTGGAATTAGGCTTCAGTGCTTTCTCTTTTAAAATTATCTTTGCACTCCCTGGCTTTAACTGGATGAAGAAATGCTGGAATAGAATGAAAAATTACTTCTTTTGAAATGTTTCCAACCCAGCTAAAAGCTGTCCGTATGAGAAATCTTTCAAGAAAATCTGTCCTCATCTTATTTCCAGCTGGGTTGCATCCAGTGCCAATGGTGGGAGAAAAGTATCTGGATATGGACAGTTATGTGATTTGAGACTCTGAATTTTGGATTGTGAATACAAACATCTCTAGAAACATCAGAGAGATGTGTTAAGGACACTAACAGAAGGGAGAGGTGAATTGAGACAGCTTCCTCTCCTGAGGAAAGGCCACCCAACCTCTCCAGTCCTGCTGTTACTGCCCTTACCACTCCACAGATGCTTTTTCTTCACTTCCCAGACTTGTTTTYCCCTCAGTTCTGGTCTTAAAGGCAGCAGCTCATAATCCCCTACCAGCATTTCTTCACATTTCATACACCTTTCTCTTTTCTTCATGTTTTGAAAGTGAAATCTGTAATTCTCAGCACAGAGCTACTCTATGTCCTCCAAAACACCTCCTAAAGCTCTCCTCTGCCATCACACCTAGGAAAACCTGGGAAGAGGCTCCCAGGGTGCTGCTCTACAGCCCAACATACAACAACCATCAGTGTAGATGTACTGTTTCCCCAGGTTCCCTCACCTCTTGGTAAGCACTTATTTGGCAAGCCTGAAGGAGGCTCTGTTTTCTTTCTCTGTTTATACAACACTGAGGTTCTTATCTGTGGCTAAGTCTCCCTGATCCTATCATCACACAAATAACAACAGGTAAYGGTTTAAAACAAAAAAAGCCAAGCAAAAATATAAAGCTTAGTTGTTTGAATTGCTTTCACACACAGTGCTGAAAAGTCATTATTTAATACTACCAGAAGTGGCACAATCTTGTTATTATTATTTTTTTACATTGCTGTGTTGTTCCAGGATTTTTTTCAGCAGTCACTGTCAGTTCTAATTCTCCAAACAGGCAAAAATTTGGGTGGAAATCCTGTCTCCACTGAAGTCAAGTGACGGATTTCCATTGGCCTCAATGGGCCTGGAATTCACCCGGTCACAACCTAGAGAAAGAATATTTGTAGTAGCAAACCAAATAAATATATCCGT
Organism: Cardinalis cardinalis; assembly: GCA_014549065.1. Taxonomy (NCBI): domain Eukaryota; kingdom Metazoa; phylum Chordata; class Aves; order Passeriformes; family Cardinalidae; genus Cardinalis; species Cardinalis cardinalis. The sequence goes on along the minus strand of JACDOX010000022.1, from coordinate 333,481 downwards.
GTTTTTCTGTGAAAAATCAATTTGAGACCCCTTTTTCCTGGCAAGAGTTATGCATAGCGATATAATATGAGATACAGCCGTACTTGGAACAGGAAATGACTGTGGACACATTGTCAGGGCAGTGCTGTGCTGTGCCAATGGCTGAAGCAGAGAAAACTCCTAAGAATTTGTTAAAATACTCCAGGAAATAAAATAAAACAAAATAAAAAACAAACCCAGAAATAAAATAGAGTGCACAATGAAAATACCAGAGTTGAAATTTCTGTGAGCTTGAAAGGAAACAAAGAGATGGGAAACTATATTGCAAGAAAAACAGTACTGTATGGGGGCTGCCAATGAGGTGCCAGGTGTTGCCCTTTGCAAGGGAAGGAAAGCATCTCGACAGAGGCTGTCAAGGACTAAGAGCAGCAGCACAGCAGAGTGCCTGAGGGAACAACAACCCCACAAAACTTCTTAATATAGAAACTGGGTTCAGGATGTAACAGCTTTATCAGACATCCAGAGAGTGATTTTCCTATTCTATGGAACAAATATCAACTGAAGCATATGTGTGTCTACTCAACAGATCACATGAAACATGTGGATTATTAATTATGTGTTTGTTGTCTAAACATGAGAAACTAACCCTTAAAGGTAGGAGGCCCATGCCAGAAGTATGAAAAGCAGAACATCACTGTGAATCAAAGGACATAAAACATGCTCTCTACATCAGATATCAATGCCATTTTCAGATATTTAAAAACCCTGCTTGAAGAAACAACTATTCATTAGTTTAAGTCAGACCATTACACAGCAGTGGGTAGTTAATCAGGGAGGTGAGGAATGGCCCAGAAACATGAAATGTACAAAACCAGTGACTTTGTGCCTGAATGTGACTAGAGGCACTCTGCTTGTATATGTGTGACAGACACATCAGTTCAGGATTTTCGGGAAAGGTACTGACCACTTCCTTTCCCACTCACTGCTAGTTCAATCAAAACATTTCTCTCACTCTTTTCCTTTTTTTTTTATTTGCTTTGTTTGTTTTAATCAGAAGATTAATATACTTTTCCCTCTGAAAATGCTTACTTTTTGCAGTAGTTCTAACACTACACAGACAAAAATATTTCAGGTGAAAAATTTTGTAATTGCGTGTGAGAGAATAGCTACTGTAATACCAGCTTCCAACAGAAACGTTGAATTCCCATGACAATTTAAAGTAATTATTGGAGCATGAGACACATTCCTGTAACATGAGCTACACCAATGCATAGTTTATATCATATAATAGGGGATATATTTGTACAGCATAAGAACATCATCAGAATCAAGTGTTTAATCAAAAGTGTAACTGGCAAGGTTCCAAGTTGCATTCAAACTGATGATCATTTGTGTCATATCAGTCACCTTCAGCTTATAATATTCTCATTCACTGCAGTGCATATTGCACAATTCTAAATGTTCCTCATTCCGATGTATTGTATTATGAGTTTTCATTTTTTAATACTTCCTAACTTCTTCCGGATGAGGTACTACTAAATAGTTTCTGTATATATGCTTCTAACTTTGAAGACAATTTTCTGTGCATTTGAGGTGTATTTTATATGAACACTCTAGAAGAGGGATTTTGCTGGCAGAAGCTCAATTTCTGGCACAGAGTCTGTGGACAGATGTRTGTTTTCAGTGCATACAGACTAGATCTGTTGGGGAAGCAAGCAGTACTCACGTACACTCCACTTTTACACAAGAGTCCACATCACAGCCCAAAATGGACTTGAAGGGCACATGGACATGCTGCATTTAATGGCCAGAGCAATGTATCTTTTAGCCCAACTGCAATCTTTATTCCAAACTTTTGCTCCCTTTCCTAAGCTGTGGCTCATACACCTGGGTCTTCGCAATTGTTCAAACTCTAGAAGATTCAAACTCCCTTGCTATCCAAAGACTGATTTCTACTTTTTTTAGCTTTTAAAATATTTTTTGACATAAGAATATTTTTCTCCAAAATATTACACAATATTTCATAAAAATACAGAATCGTTCATGAAAGTGACTCTCAGATCCAGGACAACAGCTGGATTGCATATTGTGGCATGAGACCTTAGCTTTTTTTCCTTTCTTACGTGAACTCTCCCCTGCAGCTCTCTCTCACAGTCCCCAGTTCTACAAATTGTACAACATGGCTAGACCCTACAGCAACATACAAATGTAACTTCCACCCAGCAGATGAATGTGCATTGCCTGTTGTATCCCAATTCTTTATATTTTAAATACTTCTAATTTTATTTTTGCAACTATTTTATTTTTTTTCCCCTTCTTAACCAGACCAAGTGGAGGAAAAAGCCCAATGTTGAATATTTCTTAATCGTAGGAAAAATTATTTTAAAATTAAATAGAGGAATTGAATAAGAGCTTGTCCTTTTCCTCCTTCCTTGCAGTCCTTTTTATCATCACACTGCAATTTTCCTTGATTCAGACTGTTGTATCACAAGCTTGGCTGATGTCCTGGTAGCACCAAGGATTGTGAAGAGGTACAACCATTGGCAAAGAGAACTGTGCTATTGTGTTTGTGACACAGAGGCAGCTTTATTTGCAAATTGGAAGAGTTGCTTTCTTTTAATTTATGAAAGGAAGCAGGAGAAAGAATAAAGGGTACAAACAAAAATGCTATGTTGCTACTATGTATGTAGTTATATCATAAGGAAAAGCTTCTCTAGCAATGAGCTTTCCAGGGCTACTTCACTCCAGTAAAAACAGGAAGATAACCTCAGACAGCAAATTAACTTATTTTTATTAAATGCAGCTGTTCCTCATTTTCTATGTAAAGAATTAATGGTATATATCACCTGTAGTGCTTCCAGTAGGARGACTGCTTCCAGTAAGAATTAGTACCAGAAATTTTGTAAGCACATGCTCCCATTTTCTAGGTTTTTATTCCACAGCACATGGGACAGGTGGTTGCTTTATCATGTAAAGAGCAGAACCAAGCTCTCACAGCAATGACCTGGGTGATACCCACTGAGTAGGCAGCACCAGCACAGCACTCGCTAAAATGAACACAGACAGAAGACACCCATGAGGTGCAAGACCAAAGCAATAGAAGCAGAAGCGAGCTTAATTCCACAAAAATAAACCTCAGGATGTTGGTATACTCCAGGACTTCCTACACGGTGTAAAGCTGGCAGAGGGCATGAGGAAGCTGTTTGAGGAATAATGACAGATCTGCGCTAGTAACAGGACAAATGCCAAAATAGCTCTGTGGGAGCAAACAATGCACATTGTGCAAGCATGTAAAGGCAGATGAGACTTTGCAGGTCTATAAAACAAAACAAAGTAGTCCACACTAGTGGGTACAGAGATTAGAACTTAGATGTCTCACTGATGATAGCCTTTGTTTCGACTAAAAGAAAGAGAAGTACAAAAGTATTTTATATTTGAAGGACCTGATTAGACAACATCATAGATACACAGATACCAAGGTTATYTATTTCAGTGAGCAGAACAGAGGAGGGAAACATAAAAGAAATGTGAGCTAATGGGGAATAGCTGAATTAAAGAAACCCACAATCTAAAAACMCTTGTAATAGCCTAATGTAAGAAGAGACGCTGTTCGAAGCTGGTTTTATGTCTCATTCACTTAGATATTTTACACTCAGTCCAGTTATTTTATTTTCTTTCATTATTCCCTGGAGAGCAATAAAAGCATATTCCTGGCAAATGAGTTTTTTGCAGGATAAACAGACAAGCAAAGCCATTTCCTTATGCAATCCTAACCACCCTTTGTTGGGTCGTTTTCAGACACTGTTCAAGAGAAACTGTATTTACAACAGAGAAAAAGTCTCAACTGATGAGCAAATGACACTCTTAGTGTCACCAGTCCTTATGCTGAGATTTCTCAGCCCTGCACCACCAAAGCTTCTATAATCATCACACTATTTTAATTAACATTCTGGCTATTTAAGTTAACATATCAGTGAAAGAGAAGAGGGTTGYGATACACAACAAAGTAGAACTCCTTCCGCATGGCATCAGAGTAGGTCCAGCAAAATCAGACCATTTATGAAGTCTTTGTAAGAAATGTAAAAGAAATCATCCTAAACTGACACATCATTCTTGCACTTAGCTCAAGGCGTGTGTTAAGAACTTACCCAACAGTTTTCACTTAGAGCCTTTGCAAATTCAAAAATGGTGAGTCATTTTCAACAGTGACCGTGCTCTGATTGCGTGCAAAGAATACAATGACATAATAGATGACTACATTAATCTGTAACATAGAAGACAATGGGGAAAAAMCAGGGGACTGCTGACTAAACAGTGTTTTGAGAACATTTTTTGATATCAGACACAATAATGATAGGCAGATTAACAACATATGACAAAAAGATAGTTAATGTCCTAGAAGCACCAATATTTTATTAAGCTACAGATTAGATAACTACTTGTTTGTTTGTCCCAGTATCACCACCTGCAAGCCATGGCAGAGGGAGCATGAAGACCTTGTGAAGACCTTGGTTACCCAAAGATTTTACTGCTCCCCTCCAAGCAGTACTTGCCTGGGTTGTCTTTTTTTTTTTTTTTAATGATTACACACAGCAACATGGCTATGGTAGTGCTTTTGAAGGAAATTGAAGTCCTTTGCACAGGTTTCTTTCTTTTTTTTTTTTTTTTCAGAATACCTTTGAGTCTAGCAGAGAGGATTACTTGGAAACACATTCCAATTTCTATTCAGACTCAGGGCAATTTCTTATCTGTAGAATGCTGAGAAGATAGAGAAGATAAACAAGAGAAATAGTGGAAGGAGAAAAAAAATAAGATCTCCTATTGAATACGTTGAATGGGAACCCTCTARCTAGCACAAATCACTGCCTAAGTCCTAACTCCAGCTGTTATTATCTTTCATAGGCACAAATACYATTGCTTCACAATAGCACACCTCATCCACAGATATGAAGACAGAACAAATGCTCATTTTCTAAATAAGAGGGTGGGAAAGCAGCCCAAACCCCTCATTTTCCTCCTCATCCTACACAGCTACAAATGTCCCTGTGCCATCCTATCAATACTGATGTCAGTGTGTACACAAACACATCTGTCTTTATTTATTCAGTCATCAAAATTCCAAGTCTGCAAGCTAGTCATAATTATGCCTTCCAAAGAGGCAGGCACCTGCCATTAACTCTACCTTTTTCAATTACATCTAATTGAAGACTTGAGCTCAAATAGAGGAAGAGAGACAAGAGTTCTTCAAATTGTCTAAACACTTTCTGTTGAATAGAAAAAGAGAGCTTTCCTACTACAGCTCAAAAGAAGTCCTCCAACATGACTGGCATAATAAAGAACTGGAATATGAGATGCATTTCCTTCCTGTAAACACCCTACACCATGAGGATGTTTTTTACACAGGTGATGGCTCACAGCCAGAAGAAAAGCCCCCTCACCCCTACTCTCCTCCCCCATCCCTCATCACTGCCAAAGTTAAGCCATTAGGGAATTTTTTGAGTATAAGAACTTGGCAACTTCCAGTAAGTTTCTCCTTTCAAGAGCACCCAGAAGATAGAGAACAGCACATCACAAATGAAGAAAAAAATTTAAAAAARAAACCAAGTTTGTATGTGATGATACAGATGAGATGACTGATAGTATATTATCCTCTCCGAGTACAGCTGTAAACTCCTTGGCAACAGTAACCGGATAGTCCCTGTGCTAGAGTAACCTTCGAGGAATTGAAGAAGCTGGGGGAAAAAAAAACCCAGCTGGCTCCACTTATATAAGGGATGTAATTAAGCCTAAAAGAGAGGATGATTTCAGTCTGTGTGCTCTGCATTAAGAATAGGTGCCTGAGAGCATTGTTGAAAAGGTACTTCTGGTACTTGTGTGTGTGCATACAGGTCTTGGGATTTTCCCTTTCCTCAGATAATGATGCAGAACTTTCCATCAAGAGCAAGTAGGAGGGTATCATTTGGAGTGGAGATGGAAAGAGTCAAAGAAAGAAATCCTTCTATCATGTGATGAAAACAGTTGACCACATTGGTTTGTCCCTTGAATTCATAGATAAGAAACCACAGCTGACATATTGTTAGTAAATGAGACTGCTTATGCTAAAACCAAAACGGCCAAGTGGAAAATGTCTCACATTTTTAAGGAGCCACTGGCAAGTTGTGTAACAGGAGAAGCAGAGTAGTTAAAAATATAACAACCCCTCATCAAATTAGTGATGCGTCCACAAAGATGCCCCAGTATAATCCTTTACTTCATTTATAAGTAAAGCTAAAATACTATTTATAATCTGAACAGAGGCTATTACTGCATCAGAACTTCCTAGCCCCATTGTTACCTTCCTAAGTGCAGAGTGAACTTGTAGTGATCATATATTTAATTTTAAGAAAATGGGTGCTGAGAGACATTTAGACATTGAGGGCTCTTTATATAAAAATCTATGCTAGATAAATGAAATATAAACTTTATAATGGAGTTAGCTGTTAGAAAGTAGTTAATGGTGTTGAGCAAAGGCAAGGAAGAACTCAGCTATTTTTCATTATTTGTATCATCTGCTGGAATGTCAAGGGAAGAAGAATGGAAGATTCCCCTTTTCTGTCTCTCCACCCTTTTTTTTTTTTTTTTGCTTTCTACAGAGAAATGTAGGCTCACATAGTCATCATTAAACAGTCTCACAAAGTCAAGGTGATTCTTTCAGACTTTCCTGAACATTCCAGAATGCCATTCATTGAAGGGTTTTGTAGAGAGTGCAGTGTCACAGGCAGGAACCTCAGGGGCAAACACACCTCACTAACACCACCAGCAAGTGGCTAAGCTGGGTGCACCTGCTTTGAGGGACAAGAAACAGAAAAGAACAGCTAATTTGCTTTCCAGTAGAAGAGATATCTTCCAGGCCACAAAAGCACAATAAGAAGATATCCTCTGTGAGTTGTAGGCGTATACTTTGAATTTTACTGTGTAGCCTCCTTTTGTCATGTATAAAGAGAAGAACTGATGATTTGTTACTATCACTTGAATATCTCTCCTTACATTCATCTCTAATATTTCTTTTTGTAGTACTGCATTTCTTCTTCATTTCTCCTAATATCACCATCTTTCAATAGTATTTCCAGCCAGTTCCTGAGCAGATAACACTGCCTCTCAGACAAGTAGATGGATATTCAACAAATTATTTTCATATGTAGATACATATAGGCARCCATGTATTGATGGTACAAAACCTGCAAAGAATCATGCTCAACTCTTTAGGATTACTTAAGTGCTCTAAAGCAGGGGAAAGACCTGGTCTTGGTTTTTATAAAAAAAATAAAAGCAGAAATTTATTTGAGAGATCACTCTACTGGCCAAAAATTGCAAAACTGGTGACCTTAATGGAGTGACTTGAAAGATTCACCTGGCTTATTGGCTTCCCTGCCTATGCATTCATGCATGCCTCTGGGAAACTGGAGCATGATTTCACTAAATACATGTCATGGKTTTTGTGCAGGTGTAAGGGGATATATGCATGCAGAAAGCCTGCACTCTTTCCTTTACCTTGGCAGCATCACCCTCCCTTTCTGTTACATTTTATCAGCCTGACATGAAGAATAAAGGCACTTACTTTACTCTCCTTCCCTGACATGGGCAAAAAGCCTCGTTTTTTGACAGCACAGGTTAACCATGTCCACAATGATGACAAAATCCAGGGAGGAACTGGGAAAATATACTCAAGTCTTTCTCTATCCAGCAAAGGTCTGAGCACAAATGCAGTTTAGGATGGTAGGGGCAGGGGCACAGGGAAGCAAAACTAAACCAAACCAAAGTGTGCTTAAGTAGATAGCAGGTGATGCAGGTGGGTAAACCAAGACAACCTGGCACATCACTGCTGCACTGACTGAGAGATATGAGATTATTCTGACAAGTTCAGGACTCTGCAGGTGTATTTCTCTCACAATACTGAAAACAGATTTCAGACCTGTTATGCACAAATGATATACAGAGCTAATTTCTACCTTTGCAAAGGAAACACTGCAAGTAAATTATCTATTATGTTCATGTCCATTATTAGACCCTCTTTCATCCATGCACCACAAATGTAGTGCCCAACAACACACTCAACAATAAGGAAAGCTAGGACTCTTTATAGCTCTTGTATTAATACATTTAACACATTGCTACTTACTGCATCTTACTGTAAACTGGCAATCACAGCTTCACAATTCCTTTTATTTCATAGTCACTGCTACTYGTTCAAGGTTGAAGCAGTTTCTTGTTCACATGCTTCAAATAATTAGGATAATTAACAACATTTGTGGTTTGCCTCCTATATGACTTGGCTTTCTCATTGCTTACATTAAAGAGGGGAGCCCTACATTCTTTTTATGCATATGTGATCTATAGATCACTTTTTTTTTAAATTCAACATAGCACAATTAACAGAGCTTTTGTAGAAGCCYCAACAGCCTCACAGACCCACATTCTGTGGGTGAAACTGTGTTTAATAAAGACCAAACAGAATAAATAGAGTAAAAAAGGTAGGCAAGGTAAACTGAACTTTAGCCTCCAAAGCATGTTTTTACTCCTGAATGGGACAACCCCCTTTCATGCATGTGAAAAGGGGAAAGGAAAGCATGGAATGTTCCTTAGTGCAGAATGAGGTCAGAGTGYTCCAGAGCTCAGTGGGGACTCCTGCTGAGGGCTGCCCTCAGATGGGAGCCAGGAGCCAGGACCACTTGCATCGCCTGGAAGAGAGAGCCTGGGTTCACAGGCACYCAAAAACATTACTTCCCATCAGAAACAACTCTGAGCTATTGAAACATCTGAAAGAAAGATGTGGCAGGACAAACACAGTGCAAGCTCCACATGAGACAGAGAACTGTAGTGATGATGCCAAGCTGCATTGCCACCAGGCTCTGACAAGAAAACACCTGTCATATGGAGGTAGTTTAAGAAGTTACCTYGTGTTGTTACATCCAAATGTACAGTACTTCTTAGGAATACTAATGTGTTGGCTCTGTGCAGCACTGTACTATGTTGACATGACCTTAATTTTTCCTTAGCTAGATGTGCTCTCTCTTCCCTCTTTATCCTGTTTCATGTTGCTTCAGATTTAATTTGTTTCCCCAACATTTGTTTAAGGASCTGAATGAAATAGGGTGGCACACGCTTTCACAAGGCAGTATTGACGTTCCAGTGTGGTGAAATGGTGTAATATGCAAGAGAACACACTGCAGATATTCAATTCAGCAAAAGGCAGGTTTGTTTTTTCTAGAAATGTTTCATTTGTTCTAGCAGGTGTGTCTGATACCTTTTGCATAATGATAAACCCACACACATTCTTCATGCAAATAGTGACCCAAGAGCTGCTCTGAGTTGCTTCAAGTAGTAAGTGCTTGTAACAACCTGCACTTACATACACACTGTATGTTTACAGAGCGTTCATACAGAGCAAGGTACACAGAGCCCACTGTGCCAKGGCAGCGACACAAAGGGCTGCTGGAACAGAGGTGCCATACCACAGCCAACACAGTCAGAATCAGCCAAAACTGTCAGAAAATCTCTTCAGAGATATTGGGACAGTCATACATCTTAWATTTCTTCTCCTTTCTGCAGCCAGAAAATATTTTTCTCTCACATGTGTTATTTTGAAATGCTTCCTATATCAGCTGTTCCTGTTCCACAAGGGTTTGGGGAGCAAGGTATTGGGAGCAAACGTGGAGACTCATCAATCTGGACATTACCTGATGTGACCACTGCACACTTGGGTACCTCCATGTGCTCCATTGACCTGCCTTGGAAACCACCTTGGTCAGCRGAGAGTTTCTTTCGTCCTATCTCACATCTGCTAGCTTAATCTTTCCTTAAATATCCCAGGTGCTGTGCCTCAAAGGTCAGCAGAGCACTTCCTATACCAGCTCTCACCACTAATTTGGTCAGATTATTACTAAGATCTTTATCTTTTCTTATTAGTGATTTCACTTCACAACTGAACTCAGTCTTGATAGCTTGATGGACATTTTCTTAATAGGAAAAATAAATAAGAATGTTTGTCCAAATGGTTATTCTGGCAAATATGTCTGTGAGCTAGCTGGTTGACAATTCTTTAATCCACTGTATTTGAAGGAAAGTGGAAAGGAAAGAAATAAAAAAGAGGCAATTCAGTTTGTGGCAATGCCCTAATGCATGTAAGTCCACTTTTTCAACATAGAATTACCACTCTAGGTGTAACTCTGGTATACTAAAGTATTAAAGTATATGAACTTTCTACCTCAAGCCAGGGGGTCAAATCAGCMCCCATGTTTGATGCAGAACCTTCACAACATCATGGCACCTGTCTGAGGTTAGAGACTGAGAATTACAACAGATGAGAGGCAGACATTTGCTTGCATCTCTGTTTTGCCTGCTCTTTGGTGTCTACAAATTCTGTTTGACAGTAAATAGTTTAGCTTCCCCCATTTGATCTTGCACTGAAATGAACTGAAGTGCRTATTTTGCTCACCTCTAAGTATAAACTGGAGCTGTAACCTCACAAGGACCAAAATCCTGATATGCTTTCATGGCCCACCTCAGCGTTTTCGATGCTTACAGGGCAGTCAAACATACAGCTTTAAACAAGCTGTATGTCAAGTCACTCACAGTGCAGTTCAAGTTACCAGGYTTGACTTTGCACGGGGACACACAAGGAGTGCCCGGTCAGCAGAAATGTGTTTGCAGAGGCTGGTAGCCCTGCATGGAGACACGGTGTCTGCGGGAGCGCCCAGCCTGGCAGCAACAGCCCCAGCCCTCTCTGCTCTGCTCCTGGGCTGCCAGGAGCCAGGGAGGGTATGGGAAATGGGCTGCAACTGCAGGACTTTAGGAGGCTGTAAATGGCAGGTTCCCCACCAGGTCTGAGGTATGGTCCCTTTGTTTTCAACTGGGTCAGGATTTATCTCCTAATGTACTTACCACTCTAAAACCTGCTAAACTGCACAGACATTTGATAATCAGATAACTGATGGTGTTTCATGCAGAGAGTTCCTGTGAAACACTGGAGACTCCTACTACAACTCAGTAAATATTTTATGCCCATTTGGGTACAATCACAACATGCCATAGTAAGTAGGAGAGTAAACCAAGAAAATTCACGTGGGATGCCTGGGACAGATTCTGACTTCTGCATCTTCTAATCCCTCAAATGTGTGATGAGTTTTATCTTTCCCTGTGAGCAGTTTCATTCATTTCATAGTGTTTAGTTCTAGTAAAAGCACTAGAATTTGTCTCAGTGTGACTAAGAAAAGTAGCTAATAATTGTCATCATGCTTATCTCTTTGGCATTTTAGCTTGAGTTCCTACTAATAAAGAACTATTTGAGATTTTAACAGAAATGTAAATGTTGAAGTTTCACAGGTCATTGAGTTTTATAATATTGAGTCATTGGGCTATTATACATTGATCGAGCAAATAGCAAATGGTGTGACTTGCCAAAGAGCATTACTCAAATATTGACCAGGAATTGATGACAGTCGGCTACTCTCCAAGGACTACAAAAGTTAACAGGAAATTTCTACCTCAAGCAACTGCAAGCTTCTGCCTTTAGACAGGCAGGTTCTTTTGGTTCCTTTTTGTTACCATCTTTTTTAGTCTCCTCTGCTATATCCAAAGACTCTTATCATAAACAGAAATGCGCTTGGAGTAAATGCTTTAATTTATGCCAATTTTTTTAGTTTCTCTCTCAGTTATCTCTTATTTCCAACAGGCTATTGATTTCTTTAATTAATCATACCTATTATTCTTCTTATATTTCAATATAATTTTATTATGATAATATAAATTTTTATTTAATTATATAAATATATGCTTCCACCTATAAAGGGTGGATGCAAGGACAGGTAGCCTGGGAGCAATACAGAGATATTGTACAGGATCATGTAAGGAAAGCTAAAGCTCTGATAAAATTAAATTCAGCCAGCGACGTTAAGGTCAACAAGAAAGGCTTCTATAGGTACATAAAAGGAAGATTTGGGGAAACGGAGTCCCTCTCCAGAGGGAAACAGAAGACTTTGTTACCCAGGATACAGAGATAGCCTCTGTCTTGACAAGCAAGTGATTTGGGCCACACTGCCCAAATTGTAGAACCCAAAGGAAGGGACTTGGAGAGGGAAAAACTGTCCACTTTGGAAAATCAAATTGAGGACGTCTAATAAACCTTAAGGTGCACAAGTCCATGGGACTTGTGGTAAGATACATCTGCAGTTCTTGAAGGAACTGGCCAAGGAAGTGGCTAAGCCCCTACCCATTATATTTGAGATGTCATGGCAATCCAGTGAAGTTTCYACTGACAGGAAAAGAGGAAACATTGTCATTATTTTTCAAAAGAGAAAAATGAAAGACCCAGGGAACCACAGGCTGGTCAGTCTCACCTCTGGACTGGCAAGATTATGGAGCAGATCTGCCTGGAAACCATGCTGAGGCAGAAGGAAAATAAGAAGATAGTTGGTGACAGCCAGCTTTGCTAAGAGCAGATCAAGCCTGACAAGCTTGGTGGCCTTTTAAGATGGGTTTACAACGTTGGTGGATAAGGGGAGTGGATAAGTGACAGACATCATCTACCTGGTCTTGAACAAAACATTTGACACTGTGCCACCTGATAGACTTGTCCCTAAACTGGAGAGACACGGATTTGTGAGGTGGACCACTCAGTGAATAAGGAACTGGCTCAAGGAGTTGTTTTCAAGGGCTCCCTGGTCCAAGCAGACCTGTGACAGCTGGAGTTCCTTGGGGTTGGTCCTGGCACTGGTGCTGTTCAATGTCTGTCAGTGACACAGACAGTGGGATCAAGGGCACCCTCGGCAAGTTTGCCAATGACAGCAAGCTGTGTGGTGCAGTACCTAAAGAAGACCTACAGGAGAGATAGGACTTTTTTCAAGGGCTTGTGATAATGGGACAAGAGGTAGTGGGATTGAACTGGAAGAGGGTCAGTTTAGATTAGATAATAGGGTGGTGAGGCACMGGAACAGGTTGCCCACAGAAACTGTGAATGCCCTTCCCTGGAAGTGTTCAAGGTCAGGCTGGATGGGACTTTGAGAGGCCTGTTCTAGTGGAAGGTGTTCCTGTATGTTGCAGGGAGGTTGAAACTAGGCAATTTTTAGTGTCCCTCCCAACCCAACCCATTCTATTATATTAAAAAAACAGGAATGCCAATATATGCAGCATACTGCTCCACTGTAAAATGTGATTTGTATACAGTACAATGCATCTTATCTTGACCAAAGAACACTAAAGTACAAGCTTCTAGCATGATCTTATTTGATTTTACTTCTCCAGAGCCATAAACCGGATCCCAAAAACAACATTTCAGCTCAGATAGGAGAAACTGCTGTTGAGAAGACCCTGTCTTAAACCCTACTTTTTTCCTAGGACACAGGACACCCTGCAGGAATTTCAAAACCTGGTGGTAAAGTAGGACCCTGAAGCAGTTTGGAGTAGGAGCACAGTCTATTTTTCAAAATATACGACCAGAGAAGGTTACTCCTGGCTCAGAACCAGTGACCTCACCCATATCCACAGAGGAATGGGCTCCATTGGCTTCATTCTCCTTCTTACCATAAAAGAATTTGAATTAATTCCCTGAAGAACCCATAAGGCAGTTTGGGAACAATGTTCTTTCCTATGAAAGCTACTCCACACTACTTGGAACAACCAGATATTATCTTGGCCAGAGAGAGTGCTCTTGGACATTCAGCTGGATCGAGGAAACCAGCATGTCAGTCCCTGTTCTACTGCCTATTTCACACTTTTGGGCTGTATGTTTAACAAAACAGGAACTGACATCAAAGTATCTTCTCTCCCATGTGTGCTGTTAACATGAGATCACAGAATCATATTCATTCTCCTTCTTCATTTTAATTTCCTTCATTTCTAATCTAATGGATTTTGAACTAGTCCATAAAATTCAGCCCAATTTCAGCAGAACAGCTGTGAGGATGAGGAGACACTGCAAGAGGTCACCCAGAGAAGAGCTGCAGATGCCCCACCCCTGGAAGTGTTCCAGAGCAGGTCAGATGGGGAGCAACTATCCAGTATCATATCACATATATTGAGACATTGCTTTGAGCAACCATCTAGTATCACATATAACAAGACACAGCATTGAAGATCCCAATGGCAGAGGAGGACCATGGGTCCCTGCACTGAACACAAACCTGCTAAGCAACCTTTCCACACAGACTTGGATAGCAAGCCACTGGATCAGGCCCTGCCCACCACGAGCTGAAGAGAGCAGCTTATTCATGAGCACACAAGTGGTTTAAGCACAAGAACCAATTTGCTGGTTAGTCTGATTGTGCTGGAGGCCCTTAGCCAAAGCCAGGTCTTCAGCAGGGACCAGCAATCAAAGTAAGCCACTAAAAGAAGGATTCTGCCCTGCTGCTCTTCCCAGCTGCTACCACACCATCAGGAAAACAAAAGGAGCACCTCCAGAGCCACCTACACCAACATACCTTGACAAGTGTTCATTCACCACCAAGCACAGAGAGTCACAGAGTAAGTACAAATAAATACCTGTCAACACCTGAGCTGTGAATATCACATTGCTTTGTGTAAAATGCCAGAGGCTTTCTTGTGTATTTTTAGAGATTTGCACTCACATAATTCTTTTCCAGCCTTCCTTAGRGTTCTAAGCCACTGTCTAGAATGGGTTATATTCTGCTCCTGATTTGGGAGTAGAAGTTTCTCTGGAATAGCTTTTGCAATTTTCTGCCAGCAGAGGATACCCAGGAACAAAGCTTTCCAGAGTTTTGAATGCAGATCCTGCTTTGAGGCTACACATATTCACTTCCACTGCCTTTGAACAAAGAGCGCAAAGATCTGATGCCTCACTTCATTCATCTCAATAATTTGGGGAAAATACACAAAGCTACTTTTGAAACGGTACCATTTTTATTTGGGCTTGCAATGTTTTCCAGCAGTAGGAATTTTGCACTGCCAGTCTTTGAGGTTTTAAGAACTACTGCACCTTGCCAAGAACATTTCTCATGACACAGGCTCTTGATGGATAGATCAATAGATTCCTGAATCCTCATATCCTTTTCAAATTACTACCCGAGATATCTACCTGAGTAGGCCATCTTATCTGATAACTTAAACAAGCAACCTGTCTACACTTTAATTGTTATTGAGGATTAATGTTGTTTATAAAATGAAATCAATACAATCTCTATTGCTTATTAACTGAAACATTCTAGGCTCTGCTTTGTTTGCTTTGCTTTTCAATTAGTTTCTATTATTTTCCCYATTGGCTTTTAACAAATAGCTGTAGAAATAAACTTAATGGTTGTGAAACTGTTATCAGAGTCAACAAAGTCCCTTAATGGAAAGTCTTGTATATTTAAATGTAAAAAAGAATCCACTGTTTAATCATTTGACATTATGAGATAAGTTTATTACTATACATCTGTTCTGTGCTGGGCCTTGGCTTGTTTTTAAGCTAAGCAATTAAGAGTTCTTCAGGGTTCTCTAAAGTTCAGATGTCATAACTGTTAARCTGGTCTCTACATTTAAGATGGAAAAAACTCCACAGTGTAATAACATTTGTTAAAAAATTGCAACACTGAGAATGGGCCAAAAACCACGGGACTCCTAGGAACATAACAAACGTCATCCATTTACACTGCAAAAGCCTTCTCAACACTGTGCAACAGTTAAGTATGTGAAACATCTTACTGACTCTGTGATCCCAACATGCAAAAGGACTGCTACAGTTGCCAGGGTTTGTTCCTCTCCCTCAGAATGGAAGAAGAGCAAGAAGGGCTGAAGGATGGTTTCTCAACTCTAGATGTACTTCTGAGTCTGAGTAGGATCCAGATGATAAGCAGGTGAATGTGAAGGAGGGATTGACAGGTAGAGTAGTTTTGAGGGTCCTGAAGGGCAATGATGTAGGTGACAAGTCTCAATATATAATGTGACAGTAGCATTTCCCATTCCAGCTAGCATCAAGATGGAAAAAAACTCAGTCATCACTTTTTGCTCTTTGAACAGAGAAAAATTTTCTTCCACATTACTCACCATGTAGGTGACAGAAGTGTGTTTGCTGATGGGCTTTTCAAGCAGAAACACTCAGTCTGTGGGAACAGAGTTCCRCCACACTTGCTGAGTTGTACCTTTATGGATCTTTCCAGCACTGCAGTTTTACACATCACTACTCATGGCCAGAGACACCTGCAACCCACACGCTCTTGGCACACAGTTTGTGGGCTCTCAGCAGTTTAGCTGGACGTGGTCACGAAGCAAGCAAAGTTACAGGAGAGTGTTACATAACAAAATGACGAGTTCACRCAGGCCAGCAGCTTTGCCTGCTGCTGCTGCTCAAACCACAGGCACCAAAACCAAGTGGCACAATTCTTCTCTACAAAACGATTCGGATTTGGCAGCATCACTTCTACTTTGTGTTCAATGACATGAGCGGAGAGCTGGCAAAAATACAAGACAGGGTTGAACCAAGCTCAGGAAACCTGGAAATTTAGGATGCAAGTGTATAATCCCCAGCAGAGACTACCATTTTGTTCTTGGGATCACACTCAGAACTACACACAAGGAAAGAGTTCTAAAATCCACTACAAACAGTGTGTAAGCTATCCAGTGCAACCTATCTCAGGAAATGTTCTGTGCTCCCCTGGCTTCTAATAATTGTGCTTGCAATCGCCAGAGCTGGTCCTAGCCTTCACACAGCACAGACGCATTCCAAGGGAGGGTGAGGCAAATGGTTATGAAGCTTACTCAGGTGTCATTTATTTCATGAAAGTTTTCTGGTTATTATAATCAAATGTCAATTGTCTGTAATTGTGGCATGCAATGGAAAATCCCTGCTTAGGACATGTTCTGCCACTTGCTGGTGAAGTACACTAATCCTCGACAATGAAGCAACACTGAAAAAAATGGTTTTGACATGTAAGTAGGTCTAGGAGTATAATTAACACCTTTTTTTTTATTTTTTTCATATGGTTTTGCTGTAAGGAAACTATCCTGTATTTGAAAAGAAAGGTTCCATGCAGAATTAAATAATTGTTCCAACTCAGTTCATTTACTAATCTAATTACTAATTAATAAAACTTTCTGCTTTAATAGCCTCTGTTTTGACTTATCTTCATGAACACAAATGAATCTTGCAGTGATCTTGCAAGATGCAAATGTGGCTTAAAAGTAAGGATCAGAGCATAACTTGAGCTCACCCCAAATGCTGCTACAAGACATTCTCTGAGCTTGCATTCAGAGCTTCAAAATAAGTAATAGCTACTTCTAAGTGGATTCTACTTGAGAAGAGAGGAGTGAAGTTTGGGGTCAGAACTGTGACTGATCATTGACACTGGGCTGCATGGGGCAGGGTAGATGACTCACTATTTTAATTCTTTTTTTCCTTCCTTTTAAATGAAGCAAACTAATGGATTTACACSTATTTACTAGCCATATTATTCTAATGAGTTACAAAAGTGTGGAAACATCTTGACAATGCTAAAATTGGTAAAGCAAGCTCTTAAAGGAAGTTAAAAAATTTCCAGTAGCAAACACTTTTTTTAACATTAAAGGCTGTAGAAAATAAAAGCACAGTGGTAGTTTTCATTTTGAAACTGAGAGTTAAGAAATTAGTATCAGAATCTAACTTCTGGGTCAGCTTGAATATAGATGCAGTAGACTTGCCATCACTTGCAGATTAAAGTTGAGGCTGATTTACTTTCTGAAAAGATGGTACAGTTCAAACAGTCACATTGGGCTTGATGCAGAAATCATATCACATGGTTTTATGGTTTGTTCTATGCATATAGAAAAATATTATCTTTATCTACCCTCAATATCTTGGAATCTTGCAGAAAGAAAATAAATTAATAGTATCTCAGCAGTCAAGTAATCAGGGTAGATTATGAGAAGATGTACTTGAAAAATTAAGAGGGGAGAGGAAAGGGAGGAATTTCCGCAAGAATTACATTAGCATGCCAAGTTGGTCTAATATTCCTCATTAGTGTTTGTATTCTCTGTGCACTGTATTTTTTTAACAGCTGGCCTACTGTAGATGAAAATACACACAAAGAAAATGAGCAAAGCTTCCTTGAGCTTGTGCCAGAAGAATTCTTACGATTCCAAAATTATCTGTCCTGATTTTAACTGTCATGCATAGGACAAACGCCCAGATTTTATGCAGGTTTCTTAGAAAAGCTGAATTAGGCTGCTTTGTAGCAGCCATTCCATYGATCACATCAGCACTTTTAAACACATTCACTGTCACTTCCTGTAATGAGAAGTGACATGAATATAAGACTGAGAGGGATTTCTAATTTTTTTCCAACCACTGATTGTATACATCACACATATATACAAAGAAGAGCAGAAATTATGGAACAAACCTAATTAAAGGTTTACTGGGAATAAAGGTCCATAATTCCTAAAGAAAGTATATATGTGTATGCACCTCTATAAAAATATAATTATACATGCTGGTCATTTTGTGAAACTACTTAATTTGCAAAATTATTTAATTCTAGGTATTCAGATCATTAGCAAAAGAGGAATTATTATTGTGTTTATTGGCATAATAATACATAATAATTTCTTATACTTGCTTGTAGAACTGTACAACAACAGTACAAGCATTATTCCAGGGATTAATTATTCTCAGGATTAATGTTTTCACAGCTTGAACTAACATGATTTTAGCTATTGTATTACAGCTGTCCTCTTTACTATCCATATCTATTAACTTTGGACTCCTGTGACTACATTTTCAAAAGCCCTGACCTTTTTTAAATTACTTGGTTAAGGCTGATTTACGGGCACAACTTTATTGTTATTAATATGCACGCCTGCAGGAAAATTGGAGAAATGCTCTGCAAAACCAGCATTTTATTTAGTAGACAGAAGAACAAAGTATTATGGTTTTGGCACAAATATGTAAGTCTTCACTCATAGGCTGGAGAATAATTGGTTAGCAGCTCTTCAAAAAAAAAGGATTTCAGACTTATAAACTGCAAGCTGAACCTGAAATTACAGTGCTGGATGTGTGAGCAAGATTAAACATGGTCTGAAATTTCAGAGAAGACATTTCAAGAAAGCCTTTTATAATGATATACTTCATACATAGAGCACAGAAGTGGTTGAAGTTCAGCACCTAACTGGCAAACCTGCAAATTATTTTCAGAAAGTATTAGTGGTTAAGAGTTGCTGCAAATATATAGGAATAAAATAATATGAGAACTCCACAGAATATATCCCAAAGAAAAGTGAGAGACACTAAGTGTCCATAAATGCAAAGTATACTACCAAACCTACAAGCAAAATATATTTTGCTAGAAAATCACCAGAGTTACGTATTGGCTTGCACAGAGCTGTCAGGATCAGATCCCTGCTGGTGTCCTTGCAGGGCAGACCCCTCCCTCTCTAATCAGCTTTTGCAGTCTTGGCAAACAAAAAGATCTCACTAAAATCACACAACCTGCACAGGAGAGGCACAGAGCACAGCAGCTTGGGAGATTACACAGAGCAGAAAGTATCATTCAGCCATCTAGAGCTGATGTAAATATGAATTTTATGGGCTTATTCTCTTGAATGGTATGTGTCTCTATGCTTAAAATAAGTAATGTGTTCCAATTAATTTTTTATATAATATAAATAGTTGTATTTGAAGTATTTTTTATGTAAAAAGAACTCAACAAAACTTTAAAAAAGATCAGTTGGGCCATGTTTAGACTGACAACCACATTCTCTCTCTGGATCCAAGCTTGCTCAAAATGTTCTCAGTATTGTTTGATTTGGTCTGATTTCTGTCCCACTCTCCTAAAGAAAGGCAAGTAAAATGGGATGTCACAGTACACACTCACAGACACCAAGGCCAGTTACAGTAAGTCAGCATCCACCCCTCTGGAAATATCAGAAATGCCTGCTAATAATTAACCAAAAAGTTACATAAAATGCTAGTATGTATAATTAAAAACTCTACTGAATGATTGGCAAAAGAGTAGCCATTTATCACAAAAACTATAGATAGAAGGGATATTGAAGGAAAAAAACCCTAAACCTACTGAGAGGATCTCTTCAAATGTCTAGTTTTTATCTGAAGCTTTATTTATTGGAAACAGTAGGATACAGAAGATACCTTACAAAGCTGATTAAACTTCACTATGGGTCACACACCCAGATGAAAAGAGTTTTTGGGTTTTTTTTACCACCCAGATCAGTTCTCGTGAATATTACTTTGCAATAACAACTCTGGAAATGACCTAGGAGCCAAAGAACCCTGCAGCAAGAAAGGATAATATCCTCTCCAAGCAGACCCAAGGATCCTTTGGTGAGATGCCAGTTCTCAGGTGGAAAGTACCCACATTTTTCTGGATTAGCCTGCATCTCCAACCCCTTCTCTCTTCCTACCCTCTGGCTCAGCAAACCACCTTCTCCCCAGTGCTCCCTCCACAACACTGCCTGTGCCAACACAACTTCAGAGCCTCCTGGGGCAGTGTTTTGGCTCTCCTCTCAAGGGCTYTGTGCTGAGCTGTGGAGAAAGCAGCTCGGGAGTGACTTTTTGGGGAGTGACTGCCATGCTCAGCACTACCAGGGTTCCTTGAGTTCTGCACTGAAGGGGAAAATTGTCTTCTGGGTGGGAACAGCGAGGAGCTGGTACCTTGCTCCCATCCCTCAAGCTCTGTGATGGCTGACCATTCAAGGCCATTCCTGATGGACCAGATGGCAAGGGACCCATGCAGGTGTTTGGTTTCACCATTTAAAAAAGCCCTGTACAAACCACTGTGATTTTTTCCTCACAGCATGCTCTTGCATGCCTGAGTACTGTTGAGGACACTGCAGGACTGGATTCTAAGAGAGTGAATGCAATTTATGACCTAGCAGAGGAAATAATCAGTGTATTACATGTATTGTTGGCACTAGCCTGGAAAGAGCATGAAATAGAGAAGACTCAGTGAACAGCACAAAATTCAAAAGAAGCTACAAAAAATGAAGCACTGGAAGCTACAAAAGTCAAAAGAAAAATGGCAAACACCAACAGTAGTAGCAAGCTTGAAGTGAGAGTGGACAACAAATTACGTGTGCATTTGTGATGCGCTGTGTCTCAGAGCAAATATCCAGAACAGTTTTGTGGTGTGCATACTGAAATACTACTGCTCAGTACAGACACAAAATAATATGGGCAAAAGGAACTTGATTATAGCATAACTGCTACCTTGTGGGCAAACAGGGAGAAGTTAAAAGAAGACAAACTTTTTTGGGTTTGCTTGATACACAATTTAAAATGACTGAATAAAAGACTAACACTTGGATCTGCCTGGCTCCAAATACAATCAAAACTGATGTGATGTGTGCATGCTCCTCTGATCTCACTAAGATATACCATATCCTTAGGGTCAAATGCACATTGCTGTGCTGTACTAGGACAGGGCCTGAGACACCAAAAAAGACATGGAAGTTTCCTGAAGAATACATATGAATCCTTTACTGTGACTTAAGAAATTTTTTCCACTGTCTGGATTTCTTTTCCAATGCCTCCAGCTAAATTAAAAGCAGAAAGGAGACAATTTTTCAGGAGCTCTTTCAGCACGTTATAATTAGAGATAATTTCTTCATCTTAAACATCCTTTAGTCAAATAAATGCTGATTTGAGCTGCAGCATCAACAACTACAATGAACTAAAGTTATACAGAAATCCTCATGCACTTTGCTTCAAGCMAAAGTTGTGTGTATTTCCCTTACCAGAGCCAGGGCTGTGACCACAGGGCCTAGACTGTCACCTCAGCTCTTGCCATATCTGCTGGCTGGGGCACCACAGTGTCCACAAATTTTTGGTTTTAGCATTCTCACACACGCCTCTGTACTGACTATGTCCCGTGTAAGTCTCTTGAGTGATGATAATTAATTATGGTAACTCCTGCTTAACTTTTTTTTAAACTTTTTTGGGATACTCTAATAAAATTGGCACAGTAAGCTATTCATTGTTTCCAATTTGTTGATACAGAATGTAACCTAGAGATACCAGAACTAAAAACATTCCCCAACTTTTAAGTCCCTCCACATTGTATGCTTTTAGAATAAACTCGGACATTGCTGCCATTGTACAGTGAGTTATTATTGCACTGAGGAACACATTGGYGCAATTGCTAGTTTGGTAGTCTTGATGTCAAACTTGATCTCATAAAGGGTTCCTATAACAAACTTCTCCTGAATAGTTCGGAAGCTTGCATAAAGGACTCCTGCAGGATTTGAGCTCTTACTGATTTTCTCTCTTACAAATACCTCTACCATACTCTGTGCCTTTGTTGGAAAAAAAACCAAAACCATATGAGAGGAGAACAGCAAGAAAAAAAAGTGAAAGGTGGAATATGATGGCCCCTACAGACCTGTAAGTCTGACTGCTGTTGTATGCAAACACACRAAAACAGATAGAAAATAGCATAAAATACAACTTGGGTTGGTTAATATGGGGCTATGACTTTTAATCTTTCTCTCTGAACTGATTTTCTTGGAACTGTGCCAGATTTATGTCAAGTCCTGTAAGACATCCGATGTAGTGACATAGAGGAACTTGCKGTTTTAAACTAGAGAAGATGTAGTGGATTAGCAGAATTATAAGGCAGATAAGGAGATATAGGGGATATGGGAGCATCCAGCGCTGAAAGGGAATATTGAGAGAAATCAATAACCTAAAGGAAATTGGAGAGTGCCTTGATTACTAGAATAAAATTAGCAAGAATAAGATTTAATCATCCAAAGCAGAAGAATCTCTACTTGGCAGGTCACAAGTATTTCTGCTGTAAGGAGATTTAGTTGAGTCTGCACCTACACTGGGATGCAGGGGATTTTGCTTGGAGCATCTCATCATCTGCTGCTTCCTTCTGGCCTATGCACCTAGATTTTTCCAAGGAGTAATGGCTATAAACTGGAAGAGGGTAGGAAGATTTTAGGTAGATTTTAGGAAGAATGATTTACAGTGAGGGTGGTGAGGCACCGGACAAGTTGCCCAAAGGAGCTGGGCGTGCCCCATCCCTGGGAGTGTTGRAGGCCAGGTTAGATGGGGACTTTAGCAACCTGATCCAGTGAAAAGTGTCCCTGCTCATGGCAGGGAGGTTGGAACTAGATGATTTTTAAGGTCCTTTCCAATCYAAACCATTCTATGACTCTATGATTTCCACCCCAAAGAAACAAGTGGAAGTGTGAAAGGATGGATGTAAAGATAGAACCACTCCTTTCGCCTCACTTTATATTTACACATGCAGAATGGCAGTGAGCTGCCAGCAGAAATGACCAAATGACCACGTGTACCACTGCTGCAATCGGAACATGAATTGAAATTATATATATATATATATATATATATATATATATATATGGTCAATCTGCTCCAAAACCACTTATTGCCTTCATAATAATTTGGATTTGCAAGTCCAGCTTGCAATAACGTAAGTGAAAGTGTGTTGTTCCAGACATCAAAGTTAGTGCATCCTGGATTTTCATCTGTATGGTGTAAGGTTAGTACAGGTTCCAAAGAGCTGCTCTAGCAATCCAACAGGGCACCACACCCCAGGGACACTCCGCAGGGTTTCAGTCTGTCTCCCTGCCAATTGCTTTTTGGGATTCAAATGCATTTCCATGGATTTTTATGGACCAGCTCTGACACTGAACTTCAATGCTCAGGATTCTCTATGTAAGGAAGTGGCTGTGGCACGAGCAAACAGATCACTGGAGCTGCCAGGCAGGTCACCTCTGCATACAGCTGGGAGGTGCTGGGCAAGTACCACTAGCATGGGTATTTGCCTATGCAAATGTAAACATTCTGTGGGGTTCATCTAAACATAGACAGCTCTAACACTCTGTCAAGCCCTAGAAAAGCTGTAAGGGTGGCTGGAACAGGGCTATTCCTTTCCAACCTCTGATGGAACACCTATGTCTTCACTTAGTATGACTAAAGACAACAAGGAAAAAAGCCCATATAAACTAATAAAAAATGTGAGTCTGCATAAAATTTCCTAATCTGTTTCTTCCCAAGCTCATCTCTGATAGGTATCTACACATCAGCCGCAAGACAGAATGGGCTACATTGTGAAAGATACGCATACTTTACATACATTGCATTGCTACATACGGAAAACAAGTTTCGTGTCCTGACTGCCAGAGTCCAGAAAACAACATTTTCTTTTTCCTAAAAGATCATAAAACTCAAGAAAAGGCATCCTCTTTCATAATGTGGGGAACGAAAAACCTCAGCAAGTTTCTGAATTAGTAAGCCAAAGGCAAGATGGGGAAAAAAGTGCATGATCATTGCCCCRACTTCAAAATAATTCTATTTCCTCAGTTTCATTTTTTTTGTTTTGTTGTTCGTTTAGGTAGAAGGCAAGATCAATTTAAATTCATAATTACATTTTTCCTGAAAATATTCTAATGAGTCATTTTTACCAGATAAGAAATTTCCCAAGACATTCTTTGAGATAGAAGTGTAAAAGTTACACCAGTTCTGACAAACAAGAGCTTGTCTGTCCCCCACAGAAGAGGCTGTCCCAGTTTGTCAACCCAARGAAAAGATCATTTCTTGAAGAAATTACAGTCCAAATTATCAATTATTCAAGTCCTGTGCTTTTGCAATGTCCATCTCAGTAGACTGCATCTAGGTGGAGATTAACTACTGACCTAAAGGACTTGTCTGTATAGGAAACGATACCTAAAACTACACATGTAAACATCACTTCAGTCTATTAATACAATCTGAGATATTTCATTGGATAAATTGAATAAATTGCTGTCATTATCATTTGCCTGAAACCTCCTTTTAAAAACAAAATGAAATTTCAGAATAAAACACATCCAATTGCACTTTTTTATACTCCTAATCTGTCTCTCCATGACTAAGCTAACACATACCACAAAGGTTAGCCTTGGGCTCTCTTGTACAATCACCTCTTCTGTGTTTCAACTTGCTGAGAACTTTTTTAAACTGGAAAAAAATATTGAGCTAGAAGAAGAAGTTACTAGGGTTACTGTTTCTTGACTACTGTTGATATGAAAAGAAGATTTAGATATTTGTTAGGGTAAAACTATTCAGAGAAACAGACAGAAGAAACTGTGGATCTAATCTAATCCTTTGGCTATATAAGAGCATGTTAGAGTTTATTACTGATGTACTGAAGCTACTCTCAGTGGCAGAGGGGTAGCAAATAATTCCTACCAAAGGGCAAAGGAAAGGTGAGCCAGGCATGCCAGAAACAATTGCTAGTAGGACTGCAGTTAGAATAAAACACTTCTCTCAGAAAACAGATGTGTCAAAGAAATCTAGCTGATGGTCAGCACCAGAAATGATTTTTCAAAAGTCAGAACTACAAAAGCACTTCTGTGTGTCCATGGCCTTCTCATTATTTTTCCATTTCAGCCTTTTTTTTCTGCACTCCTTTCTCATACATCCTTTAATTCCTTTCAGTCTCCTTCTCCTTCCTAGACTTTGACCTAATATGTACTGTTCCCTGACCTGAATTCCTAGATAGACCCTTTCTTTTTGTTTGTTCGCTCTTTTCCATGCCCTTAACCAATTTTTTTTTCTTTAAGAAAATTAACAATTCTGGCTATTTATGAACCCTGGAGAATCAAGATATATTGAAATTGTCGTTGGCAGTTCCTGAAGCTTCATTAGCAGGATACTGCTCTCAAGACCAAGAACTGTACATCCTTCTAGTATTTTTTTTTAATGGCTATTTGCATAATTTTCTGATAAAAAGCAGAAAGAGTTAGATTGCATGGTCAAAATAATTAAAWAACATGAACCAGGTGCTTCACCTCATGACAGCTGGCTATAAAGTGATGTCCTCAGCAAAAACTCCATGTCAGGAGTTCACTTAAATTATACACTGATTATTGCTTTTGAACGCTTTCCAATTATCTGTGATAGGCTGGAACTGTCTCCCCTCATAAATTTACTGGCCTGATGGACTGAACTAGAAATGCAAATGCTTTCCTGTACAGACCCAAAGTCAGTCTTCAGCATCACTGAGTACAATGAAACAGCAGCTTGTGAAAGTGTCTTCGACCCAGGAGTTTGGGTTAAACTGTAGTGGAGGGATTTATATCATGTTAAGGAACATATAGCAGAAGAAGACCAAAGCCAGTCTGGATTGGGATATTTTATCTTTACCAGAATCAAGTGATGGAATTTTAATCCTTCAGGAACCAAAAACACAGCCCTGAACCATTTCTGCCACTCATAGTTGGCAACTTTAATGTGTTTTTATCTTCAGTTCCTAGAGAGCAGCATCTCACATCCACTCCCATCAGTACATACACTGAAACTTTTGAATTATGGGTCATTAAATAAAAAGTGAACCCTTAAAAATTGTGAGCCAGACTAATCCAGATTGAATCAGGAGTTATTAATCTGCAATTCTTGGGAGTTTTATTTCTTTCTACTAACTACTTGCAGCCTTTTCTGACTAGTGCTGGGTATTTTTTTCCCCATTTGAAGAAGTTCCTTTAGCAGCGATACAACAAGCTTCTTCCATTTTTCACATCTTCCATAATTTTTAGCTAACCCTGCACTGGCTGCTGCTTCTTGTGCTGTTTTACTAGATTCAAATATTTGGAGTTTTGGGCATCATGCTTATGGTGCCTTTTGTTAGTACAGAACAGAGAATCACACAGCAATGGAAATCAGACATAAGCAAAGGTGCTTTTCTGGTGTGCTTCATGCTGACTTTACCATAGATGCTGATATCCATGAGCTTTCATCCCTTTAACAGCAGGAGTAGGAAACCACTCTGCACCTGTATTTGATATAAACTATTGCAAATATCACACTGTAGAAAAGATTATAAATAGCCTGGGCCAATGCTGGTTTTGTAGTCACCTTGTGCATGCCATACCCACCATGCGTGTAATGTGTGGTTGGTTAATTCTACTGTGCCTTGCAAAGGCTGAGAGTTAAGAAACTCTGCCCTTGAAACATGTTTTAAGCTAAAAGGACAGCATAAATTTACAAGCCAGATCTGTTAGAAAGAAAAAAATTGCTACAGCTGGCTCTTTAGCAGCCCAGAAGAACATAAATGTTCCAAAGGACATGATGCAGGTCCAGCTCACAGCTGTGCATYCCTCCCCTCTGCAGCATGGATGTTTGCTGCTGTGGACAAGCAAGGGCGCCTCTGCTACTCATGGAAGCTTTTGACAGCAAACACAACCTGTTTACATATATCCTGCAGGAAAAGAAGGGTTTACAGGCCAGAGAAACCACCAAACAACTAACCACGCTTTGCCTGGAAGAGTGCCCATCTCCAGTTCATGCATCCATGTGTAGAAAGGCAACAAATGCCAACATCTCAAGAGTGAAGTGGTGTTTTTACAGAGGATTAGGAATGATGACCAAGCAGTCCATAGGACTTCCTTTGGAAATATTTGCACATGCTCAGGACCACTCCACAGAGGAAAGCACATATTCATCTTTTATCTTGTGGGGCTTCAGTGGAAATTCTCCTGGTTTTGTCAATCACAGCTCCATAATGAATAAGGGAGAGGATGGATGTGCCAAATATTCTGGCCACATTCATAGTCGTCTTGGTGGCTCTGGCCAGTACAGAAGGACATTAAGATGTCTTGTATTTAAGTATATATGGACTGAACAAGCATGCAATGTGGTGGTAACAAGGGCTGACAAAATATCTCTACTCCAGTCCAATCTATCAGCCCTCCCTCTGTATCTGGCTCTCTGTGTGGCTACTTCTTAGTAAAACTGTTCTGGAGAGCAAGATCTTCCTTTATTTTTGGAAAATAGTTTTATAATAATATTTCAGTAATTAAGGACAGCATTCAGTTAATAACYGGAGAAGGCTTTTTAATTTATTCAATCTTTTTCAATGAATAGGTGTCTTTTAGACAAAAAGATGGCTTTTAAAAGTCACTGCCATTGAAGTGACTGCACATTTGGAGTTCTGTTGGGCAACTGATTCCAAAACCCTCAGTCATAATTAACCTGCAATCAGGGTAAGACAATTCAACTAACCCACCAAGGTGGATCTTGGATCTTAGAAATTATCAGAAACATAGAGCAAAAAACTAATGGTGGCTAGTAATGGCCAATCAGCACTAAAAAAAAAATTAGAAAAATCATTAATAGGAAACAATTACAGCTTTGTTCTTTGACATTTAGCTATTTAGCTTTTACTAAGCAGACTATATTGGAAAGGACACTTGGGCTCACCATGAGCTTAGAAGTAGGAGCCAGACCTCGGAATTTTGCCAGTGGGTTTCAAAAAACCAAAAGCAGCAACAGGCAGAAACCAAGAATTTCAACTCCTTTGTCCTCAACGTTCCTTCCTTGTTTAATTTTTCTATCCAGAAAAGCAAATAAACAAACAATAATTTAAAAGCCCAAACAAACAAACAAACCCAAACCCAGCCACAATGTTCTGCAGGTGACCTTCGTGTGCTATTTGCAATGTAGGAGGAGGCTGGAGGGAGGGGAAGAGAAGCAGTAACTTTCATGTTCCTTTTTGTGGTAATCATCTATGTTAACCCCTCTGTTAGTGCTGTAATGCCTATTTCACCTTCACACCATGCAAGATGTCTGGAGTCCTTCGAAACAGAGATTAGTCACTTGCACCTCAAGGGCACTATGATGTTAATTGTATCTAGCTGCATTTAAACATTGAAACTTCTTTTTCATCCAAAGGATGAACAACAAAATGACTTTTTGCATCTTGACTCACAAGGGAGAGTCACTTTCTGAATCAGTACTACCACCTTTGGGCAATACCTGACCCTTCTTGGCAAGTGCTGCTTCTCTATAATTAATTGAGTGCCCCAACACCAAACGTTGCTGAGAAGGAAGGATCAGATCACTGAGGAACAATGAATTTAAAAAAGCAAGAAACAGAAAAAATAAAAATTAAAAAATCATAGTTCATAATAAACACACATTAAAATAACTTTTCTGTTCATTTGAGAATAGTGGGCCTGAACAATTTCAAATTCTAAAAGTAGAGAATGGGAACAAGAAGTGTTCCAAGATTACATAAGAATCTGGCCAGTTTACCTGTGCTCTGCTTCTTCTAGAGATGAACATGTGGAACTTTCCATCAAAGAAGGGGCATAAATTTCCTTTATTTTTCCTCTTTTGGTTCTCTCCCTTATATCCTGCTGTTGTAAGAAAACATCACCCTTTCAAGTTTTATGAAATACCTGGTATTATTCCTCCAGTTAGGAATGGTGAGGATTTTCATAGAATTTCAGCTGTCAAAATACTTGATTACTACAACACGTAACTGTTGAAAGAGGCCAGATGGAAAGTGTAAAAGTTTCTAGCTTAAATCCTGAGCAAATAAACCTCACCAAAACTGGCTTAAATTGATTTCCACTTTTTTATAACAACTCATGTTTGTTCCATTTTACATATCAATTTCAACTTTCCAATTGGAAAACTTCAAAAGAAAAAATATTTTATGGAAATACTTATTTATCAGTAATTCCCAATTTCACTTATAAAATAAGGGATAAAACCTTAGCATATGATTACAACATTAATTGTCACAAAGTTATGAACCTTGTGATAAAGGTAAACAGAATCCTAAATTCTGTTTAAACACCATACTACTGATGAAATCCACAAGTATGAAGCCCTTTCTTGGCTGAATACTGTAGTGCAGGGGGTTTTAATTTAAAACTAGATTTTTTAAAAATTTTTTTTAGGCTGGAATGCTTACCTCTCTTGCAAGGTTCTAGTTTTGATAATTGGCTTGTGATCATCACTGGAACAAGTTTCTCAGGTGACTGAAATTTCAGCAATACTGCACTGAAAATTTATACAAATATTTGATAGGCTGGCAGGACTTGGTAAGAAGAAGCCAAAGGATGCAAGACAGCCTAGAAATGCAACATGATTCATAGATGGAGGAGCAGGAAGAAAGAGAATGAAAAACTCCCTTTATCTAATGAGAGGCATCACTACACCCACTTATTTTCTCCCTGCTTTCTTCCAGCCTTTCACACTGCTCCTATAAACAGGTAAACACCATCCCTATAATCTTCTGTAACAGACTTTGTCATAGTCCTAAATATTTTAATATATATAAATATATATATATTTGGTTTTCCCCTCTGCATTATACATAAATGCAGAGGGAAAACCCAAAGTTTTTCCATTTTTCTAGCAGAATCCATATGCTCTGTTTCCATATCTGTTTCTTTGCACCTTTTTCTGTGTGATCTACTTTTCTCCAATATGCAGGTTTCTTGCACAACCGTGTATTTCTTCCTTTAGAAGCTCTCCTATTTGCAGACACACTTCCCTTTTCTGCAACTATCCCTCATAGTCAAGCTCTGGAATGTCTCTTTCCCTCTGGGCTTGGTATTCATCTATCTCTTTTCAGAGGCAGAAAATACATCATCCCCAAATGCAGGACACTAGGCACACGTAGATATGAGAACTATGCTGTTTCTTACAGGAAAGTATTCCCAGGCTGCTAACTAAGCCTCATGGTCCTCTGTAACAGAGACTTATGCAGCCAATATACCAAAATCATAGTGATTCTCCAGTAGTTCCCCTCTGACTGGAATTATCAAACTTAAGTAACAGAAGATGGYCCCAAAGATGAGAGACAGGGGAATTTCCCCCAGCCCCAGACCCCATTCCATCATTCTGAAGGAGCCTTCTTGATACTGCAAATGTTTCATGCTTTAACATAACACTTTTTAAAATAAAGAACCTTCTCTTCAAACTTTATCTTCCATGAACCCTGAGCAAGAAATTTTTTTATAAGAATCAGCCAAGCTTTGCAAGCTCCACCCTAAGAAAAGCACTGCAAGTTCATCTCAGATTTGCAGGGCCAGCTCATGGCCCACAAGCAAAACCAACCTTTGCTTTTCCCTGTCTGTCAATTTCCCAAGCTCATTCATCAAGGTTGTTTTCATTTTCTTAACAAGACAGAACTCTTAGAGCAGTGAAAAAGCTGTATATATGTATTTTACTTTATTTTAATAACAAACCAAGAAAGAAAGGGAATGAGAAAAAGAAAAATCCTTTTTACAAAGGATTTCTGAAGACACCCGAATCTTAAACCAAAAAAATTCTCTAGAAACCAGCCATCTCTATTTTAAGGTGATAAAATATTCAGGACTGTAGATTCAATGCTTCTCATTTCCTTGTGGCTGCTCTTAAACTCTGAAACAAGATTAGATAAAATTTCTTTTAAAAAAAAGAAAAAAGGAAAAAAAAAGAAAGTGCAAAACCAAACCACCTCACTTCATATTCACAGTTTAATCACATAGCAACATTAAAACACTCATGTTTTCTAGCCTGCACCTATCACATAGGTTAATAACTAATCTCCAGAGGGTTGGAACAATGGCTCCTTTTATTTTTAACATGTTTTAGTACCAATTTCATCTGGGGAGGAATTGCTGGGGAATTAATTTTTCAGAGACTCATCCAGAGCAAGGCAGGGGCAGGGAAGGAGTGCAGGCTGAAGAAGAAGCTGATTTTGCTTCACTGTCTAGTTCATGGCTTCCATACACTGCTGGAGGATTATGTGGCTATGGAGAATAAGCCACACTCTCCTAGAGGTCAATTCACTGCTGGAAATCCCAGACATAAATTCTATGTAAAAAGTAATGCTAAACACAACTGGGCTGCAATATGCCCATCTTGTCAATGGGCAAAATCAGCAAAAATCAGAGGACACTCCACCCACACGTTGCAGGAGATATGCTCTCTATATAACATGCTGAGCTGCAAGTTTAAATCCAGATATTTGGGGAGAAGTCTGGACAGCTCTTCAAAATTGGCTGACTAGTTTGTTTCAAGAGCAGAGGGTTAGGTTGGTTTTCCCCTGGGAAACAATATTTTGTGACACCTTCCTACACAGAAGCTGGGTGGTAGCCTGATCCCCTGCTGGCGACAGAAACCCAGCCCCTATGGAGCAGAATTTCAGGAGAGCTCACCAGATGCTTCTGGCAACTATCTGCCAACTGTGCTGCATATGGACAACCTCATTAAATTCAATTAAGCAACCTTGCCATTGCAGCAGGGCAGACACCTAGGCTGGGATTTGAACAATTGGGATTTGTACTACATCTACCTCCAGTCAAGGCCAGGATTTGGAGTCAGCACCTCTTATAARCTGCATATGCACACACCACAGGATGCAAGAGTCCAAGTTATAAGTTGTATTCCTTTTTATTTTAGTTTATCTCATGGATGATGGGTGCAACTTTTCCCAATAAAGTTACACCTTGCAGGTGTCCTGACTTTGGTGGAAAGCAGAATTGGATGGAAAACCAAAGGTAGCAACAAACCATGGGACCGTTATTCACGGTCAGATGGCAAGGAATAGGTACAGCTGCCTTGGAAAGTGCACACCTAGCCACATAATCATTCCACAATTGCTTCTTAATACAAAGGATAAAGCCTTTCACCTCCTTTCAGCCTTTTCCCATGGCCAACACTACTGCTCTGTAATAACTCATCTCTGAGTAACAAAGTAAACAGCATTACAAAATAATTTCTGAAGCCAAATATCTGATAAAGATGATTAATGCCTCATGAAATGCCCAAGTCATATTTGCAATTATTGCAATATTTGAGATGGATAAGAGGAGAGAATTATAGGATTTGCTGTAAGGCTGAATTATCTACAGGAAGTTCATGTGAAAGTCACGCTACCATCTAACTCGCTGGTACCTGCCAGGCACACTCCTTAAGTGCTGGTTTATTTGTTTTCTGGATTTTAGAACTAGAACAGTAAGAGTTTTGAGATAGATTTTTTTTTTAAAGCTACCTTCATAAATACCCTCATTCTTGAGAGAGACTGTATTGGTCTAGAAACTGCTGCACAAATACAGGAATATTTCCCAGTGAACAGATCTTGGGGTATTCTTGAATGGCTGCCCAAACCAAAGTTTCACAATGTTTGTTCAGGACAAAGTTTGCCAGCAAATACAAATGTTCTTTCAAAGAAAAGTGATGTATTTCTTCTGAACAACTCACGTGGGTATGTTCTGTAGTTTCCCAGCTCGACAAAAATCTAAATGTTTGGCACATGCTTTTGGGGGAAAGAAGACTGAAAGGTACTATCTTAGAGGGCTTCAACCACTTCACCTTATATAGTCCATAGACTGTGAAGACAATTATGAATAACTTCCTTTTTTCCTATGATGGGATAAAGAAACTCTTCTGTTTATAATCATAGATTGCCTTGGTAACCAGTTAATACACAATATGATAACATTTGATGAAAGAACAATACGAAATAGATGATATTACTGTTGGCAGCCACCTACTCCAGAGTTCTCATATTTATTCAAGCAAAATTATTATTATTATTATTATTACATCATTTTGTTAATAATGACTGAACACTTTGTAAGGATTGTTAAAATCTAAATTCACAACTGGAGTTGTTCTGACTGGACATAACTGTTTTGTTTTTGCTTTCATGATGCCTTAAGGTTCTCTCTTATAGTCAGTCACTTCTCTGGCGCTAATGAAAAGCCTTGCTGCAAATACTCCAATTTAATTATTATTCTATGACCACTCCTATACCCCCCAGCCCCAAATTGCACCAACATGAACACCAGTGGCAAACAAGCACAAACAGGRCATTAAAAAGGTCAAAGAAAATTTGTTTTCAACTTTAAAAAGGTATTTCTGTAAAACTCTTCTCAGCACCTGTTGAGTCCTTATAGCCCATATAATTTTCTGTACTCCTGCAAAGTGCTCATTTCACATGTAGAGGCAAAGAGGAAATATCTGGAAGAGGAAAGCTGGCAATGAGGAGGATTCTTCTCCAGCCATTTGTGTCTATCATGTGAAACTCCAGGCTGCCTTGAATAGTCAAAGTGTATTGGAGAAGGAATGTGGGCAGTCTTTTCCCCCATTTCCAGAACAAACAAGTAGAAACAGGGAAATGCCTTGCAGGCCCAGCTGAGCTCAGATGAGTGCACAGGGGATATGGATGAGCCACCACACTCTGTTTTGCACATTCAGTTTTTATAGCAAGCCACACAGCCACCTTTTTCTTAAGGTATGCTTCAATATCCAGCCACTTGCAGCTACCACAAAGAGCCTGGTGGTTTAGCACATTCAGACTTACATCCAGAAAATTTTTTACCCACCAGAAGACTCAATGAGTAACGGAAACACCCTTACTTGAGCCCTTCCTGTGACTTCAAAATCGTGGTGCAGGACATGGAGCACGCCTTGCTCCAAAGGCTGAGGGCAAAGCACAGTTGCCTGTGCTTCTCTGCCCAGTCGCCACAAGGGCTGTGGCAGGAGACACCGATAGAACTGGCATGGCCTTCGTCTGCTCCTCTGGTGTTCCTCCCCTTGATTCTCCTTGAATAAATCTCACTTCCTCCCTTGTTAGGAAAGAGGGAAGCTGGTCTGAAATCAGCTTAGTCACCATCACTGATGCAGTTGGACAGTGCTAGCTGAAACAAAGTAACTTTTTCTACCCACACCCAATCTGATATTCTGCTACCCTGGCCTGTAACAATACATTTTTGGAAGTACTTGTCAAGAGTGACAATTTTGCTGACAAACACTATAACAGAGGAACATTAGAAAATAAGCAAGTACAAAAATGCAGTAAATGGGACTTTGGAAACTACAATATTTCTTTGACTTACAAGGAACAAATAACCTCATGTGTGTCAGGAGTAAATGGAAATCAGCCTCCAGCTTTCACAAATGAATAATCATGTGTAGAAAACGTAGCGTTTTTGTTAAAATAAAGATGTAATTTGCAATTAACTAAGGAACAAGAACTATTTCTTCTAGAGCCAATCTAGTGAGGTTTTTAAAACTGGCATATTCTGATCTCATCTGTTTCCCTATGGGCAAAGAAGCTGATCTTGAGCTTTCCTGCTGCAGATCAAAGTGATGGCTACAAATGTAACTAAAACAAAGTCTCCCCTACTGTCAGGCAAACAGGATAAAAAGCAAACAAGAAAAAGCTTCTGCCCAAGGACATAAGGCAAAAAGGGAGAGTACTTCTGCCATGCTAAGAAAGCTGAACATCTACTAAATCTTGGATTTCAACAAATACAACATTATTATTATAGGAGACTGGTTACGATATATGCATCAACTCTCTGGGGAATTTGATTTTTATTTTCCTTCCTGTTCAAGGGACAGTTGTTCATATATTTATTTGCATTGCCATAACGTGGAGATGCAGGCTGTGATCAGAGGTCCATTGTGTAAGGTGCTGTACACACAGTTTATCAAAACAGCCTCCGCTTCAGAGACCCTCCAGTCTAAACAGGGAAATTCTAGAAGTCCCAAGGGGAAACAAAAGCTTGTAAGGTTTCCAAGAGGGAACCAGAAAGTCTTTGGAAAAGCATCTTTGGGTGGCATTTTAGACTAAATGGAAATTTTGCTGTTCTCATTTCAGTGATATATTTCCTTGGGTTTGTGTCATTAGAAATCTTACCTGTATTTTCTCAGCAATTAGATCAAAACCGTTGCAGATAATAAAACTGAGGCTTGAAGTTTGTGCCCATTGCAAAACCTAACCAGAGTACCTTTCTATCAGAGAATTCATTGCTTTATGAATTCTCACAATTCCTTCTCAAACATCAGGAACCAGAAATTCGTCATGTACTCTTCATCTGCAAATATTACAAACTAACTCCTTGTTACTCCACTACTTGTTCCATCTTTCTTGAAGATCAAGGAAACTTGGAAAAATACAGAAAGCTTGTCTGTATGAGTGACTGTCACATGGGGGAGAGAGCAATAAAAATTCTGAAGACAAGTCCACTGGGGCATTTTCAAAATTAAGGCCTGAAATATCTGGAGAATAATCTTTTCAAAGAAAATGATTCCCAGATTTGTTTATGTAAAAGAAAAATATGCAAACCAACAGAACCAGGTGTTTTCCTATACAAATTATCTTGCATCCATTTAGAGACAAAATTATTAAACATAAGACACAATGAAGTGTCACCCTCTAAACATAAATATGCACTAGGAAGAGAAGTGTGGGCATTTTAACCAGGAAAGAAATAAATGGTGGGCAGGAGACAGCRAGTTCAGGAAGATACACTTTACACTGTTTGAGGGCATATTCCTCTTTCTCTGTTCTAGAAAACAAAAGGGTGAAGGTAACGCAAAAACTCAACAGTAATCCAAGATAATGTTTACCTTTGGGTTCGTACAGAATCACAGCGTCATGAAGCCCCTTGTCTTTGAATCTCCTCTTTTTTTCCAGCAATGGCGTGCACCCTTTGGTCTCTGAATGGACTTCAGGATTCTCTAGGAGTCTGCAAAGAAAGAGATGGATAAACTGGAGAGATCCTTGCGCCCCGGCTGTGTGGTTGGTAGAGCTTTATCACTTAAAAATTATTTGTCCTAAAGGGACTCTAGATATGCATCAGACTTCTGTCCTACATCTTGGCAAGCAGGGGAGAAGTTATAAGGAGTGCTACTTCTGCACGGATGTGCTGGAGGACTAGGTGAGAGAGAGGAGAGAAAGAAAAAACAGCACATTTCTCACTGGTTATTCAGACCAATCTGCACCCTCTTAGCCTTTCTTTGTGGACATCAGTAAATCATATTTATATTCCTATAGAAATACTGCTGCTAGATCAGGGGACAAAACTCTGACATGAAAATGCACTAAATTATTGGAATTTAAGGGAGAAAAATTGTTACAAAATTCACAAGCAGTAATTAACTCATAGAAGATACAAATGCCATCCATTTTACCACTTATATAGCTATGTTCGGATCTTATGTTTCAACAGTTGAACACAGTAAAAATACTTCACTAAGGTCAGATTTCAAGTGCTGTTTTTCTTCTAAGCAAATAATGGCATAATCTACTTTGGCACTGCTAGCTGTTAACAGCACCATAAAAAAAATCCTTTTTTTGTACACCGTCTTCTGAGTTACAAAAATGTTAATCCCTGATAGAACTGGAGGACCTAATTTTGCAAAAAGCAGAACATGCCTGATTTAGTAAAGGGATTTCTGTTCTGAAGCTTTCAAATCTCTTGTTCACCTTCCCGTCAATCACTGAAGTGAATCAACCTTTTAGTGGAAGCAACATCATCTAATCTGGAGAGAGAAAAAAGGGCATCAAAAAAGCTAGTTCAGCAGTATGGCAGCCCCTTGTGCTGTGTWCCAGACATGAGATTCTGAATTCTTCAGTTTACAAATGACCTTAAAAAGTACATAGATGTGAAGAGGAAAGGGAGATGACAGCCCAAAGTATCTGAAAGAAACTGCAGGTCAGGGACTTGGTAGTAGGCACACTGACCTGGCCAACTTCACCACTGTCTGCCTCTGGTAGCCTTCCATCTCAAAGTCAGGAGGAGACTGCAGAGTTGCTGGACAAAATCTGCTAAAGCATTGTCATGGGGGTGCTTTTATACATTTTGCTGATAATGAATTCCTAGACAAAAAGTGTTTTASCAAAAATGGATCCAATACTCATTCAAAACAGCAGCTGCACCCTTGTGTGATTGAAGTCATTCTTAAGACAGAGGCTCCTACAAGTGTTTTTCATTTTGGGTTTTTTGGTTTTTTGGGGGGTTTTTTTTGGTTTGTTGTTTGGTTTTTGGGGTTTTATTTTTCGTTTTGTTTTGGTTTTTGTTGGTTTGTTTGTTTGTTGTTGTTTGTTGGTTCAGGGTTTTTTAACTTACACTCTGGTTAGCAAAATGAGTCTAAAATATGATGAATTCTTAATCCACTGCCATTCTAGTGGAGCTAGAGATTTGATATGGAGCAATAAATTACTGAAATTTTTAAGATGACTGGAAAAACCACTGACACTTTAACCAAGCATTGAAGAAATGAAAACCTGGAATTTCATAATTTTAGTCTTTATTACTTCATCACTCTTCACATGAACATGYTATTTGTCTCTGGAGCATTAACTGGATCTACTAGAAAATCTATACAATAGACAAAGTGGTTCCTATGCTTTGGATCAGCTATTCTAATCTAGGAAATTCATTTTTTTTGTAGTGAAGTTTTAAGCTTTGAGAAACATGCAGCCTTTGTTATAACTTATACAGGAATAAACTTAAACTCTAAATTCACTAAATTAAACCTCTTATTACCAAGGACCACAATGAAGAGAGATATTTATTCAACATGCTTTCCAGTGTCAAGGACTAAGGTCATGGTTTATGGTTGTTTCTTATGTAATGAACATGAAAGACGCAAAGGATTCCATTTTAGGACAGAATTAAAATGAGCTATTTAATATACTAAAAGCTAATGCATACTGTGTTGCAAGTCCACAGTGTCCCGCAGTGTCAATTTCTGCTTAAGCCATTAAAGAAATTAAATGGATTAAGTTTCAAAAATAACCTGTGAGCTACTGAGAAACAATTTCTGCTGCCCCTCAAGACAGCCTGTGTATTACCAAGCACCTGAAGATCAGGGTAGCCTGAAACCCTCCCTTGGTTGCACACTGGGTGGGAACATGCACTTCAAGCCTTCCAGCCTAAAGATGAGGTTCTTGTGCGCTTGAACCACCCAGTGAAGCTCTTCACTTCCCTTAGCTTCACACAAGGACCACATAAAGCCACAATTTTACATTCTCTGAGTACCCACAAATCAGGCTGACTGTAAAACTGGCCTAAGCTTATGCAAAAGATGCAAGATACTACTGCTCAAAGCTTGTAGTCTGCGTGGAAATAAATTATCTGCCCTGCTACAGACAGTGGCAACAATTTCCCACCTGCACGTTTCCTGCATTGTTTTTGTTTCTTGTTCTCATATGTCTTAGCCTATTATGTGGTAATTGATTACTACCACCAGGGAGATAAGACAGCTCTTCCCTGGCAAGTACAGGAGAATTGCAGGGATAATTAATTAAAGTTTTATTATGCAAATAGATAGATGTTCCTTTACAGCTGGTATTTTTCATATCATCGTATAATTGTACAAAGACAATCTCTGGTTCAGAAATCTTACAACCACAAATCACAGGAGACTGGAAGCCCATCACTACTACTTGCCCTCTCTATACACTATTTTCTTAGACATCCACATTTAAAACCTTTGGAGACAGGGTTCTGGGATAGAAGAAAACTTAGTCTGGCATGGCACAGCCATTCCTTTGTGTAAGAGCGCACAATTTCAGGAGGACATTTTTACACTATTTACTTTCTTTTCTTAAAAGGTCAGTCCTGTCATGTTGCTCTTCYATGAGGTATAAAACATGCAAGTGGATTCAGGGCTAGAGGAAAGGTTGATCCCACTAGATCATACACAGCCAAATTCTTGATTCCAGTAAAGGGCTGAATTCAGCTCCAGAAAAAATGGCAGCATAGATATTATGGTAAAAAACAGCCGTAGGATCCCCCTATGAGGTAAAAAATGAGGGAACCTGAAATAGTATATGTGGAAAGGAGAACTGGGCACTGTCCTAGTCTTGAAACTTTTTTTAACATTTAATGATTCTCTCCACATAAAATTTTCAGGCATTTTATAATAGCGATCCACCAAGAAATAAGAATTCTTTTTATTCAGTATTTTCACTCTCTGGGAAAACCAAAGTCTGGAGTTTAAAGACATTTACACTTCCTCCAGTGGGTCATCTTTTCTTCTCTATCAGCTGCCACAGTCACTTCACTTACTGGCTCGGATTCTGCATGTTTCTGCAAGCACGAGTCCCTGCAATCTCTAACACTTCACATTGGTAAGTCTTTACCTAAAACCTAGTCTGAAAAGGAAAAGAAAAGTTGAAGGACTAGGAAAATAGTCCTAATTTTAAGCAAAAAAATGGTTTTTAGCTTTGATTAAAAAATTGCCATCCCATTTCTATTAAAAACAAAAAAGAAAAAAAAAGCCTGCAAAACAAAACTGAAGACTTGTGTGTCTGAAGCAGTTACCACTGGTGCTTATCCAGGCTTTGAAGGATGGTTTTTCCATGTCTCAGAAAGTCTTTCTTCCATGCYCATTACAGATGCCTAATAAAAATGAGTTTGCGATGGTACTTTTCCCTGCGACTAATTTACTTTTTCCTCTGCACCTTTATTTTAGAAAAGACATAGAAACTTTGAAAACTCTATTGCTCCATCAAATTTAGCTAAATCAATGAGTTCAAAAATTTCCGGAGGGTTGTTCAAATGGGTACAGCACATATAAGTCTACGGGCCCACGGGCAGTAGTTTTCGGTCAGTTCTCTAAGAAATACAGAAAGAGAAGAAATCCATGCTCAAAAGTAGGCTGAGAGTCCCCTGATAAACTGGGCTGAGAGCATTAAATGGTCAGACCRGCAGAGAAGAGGCGACACAGGGTTTACGTAACCCAGCTCTACTGCCAGCAGGAGCAACAGCCAGGAAATAAGAAGGTGGGAGGAGATGAGGAACAAAAGGAAAGAAAAGGTAAAAAAAAGCTTTGCTAGCTGATCTGGTTGATTGATGTGATTAATTGCCACCTACACAGGTAGGTGTTGCTACTGTTTATTTAGCATTCGGCCAGCAACAAATGTTTGGGACTCCTGGTTGCTTCATAGACTTTGTCTACCTGGAAGTCAAAACCATTTGTATCTTACGCATCATCACTGAATAAACAAAACACCAGGAGCACAAGATAAACAATCCTAAACAGCTGGATGCAGGGACAGTGCCTGCTCTCCCCACCTGCCAGGGAGCCAGCAGCAGTGGGATCCATCCAGCTCCTTACACAGCTCCTTCTATTCTATGCCTCCTTCCTCAGAAAGATGTTGGTATGCCACCAAGACACTCATGGCTATGAATACTCCTAGAACCTTGTGAGCTTGATGATTTTAAAGTATCTGCTTTGTGTGCTGTTACCACTGGGGAAGACCAAGCAAAAGGGAAGGAAAGGGGAAAAAATGACCTATCAGGACCGTTGTACTCAGAAAGAAACTGAACTTCAAGAACATACAGGTATTGCAAAAGATGCTCTGGAGCTGGAACCACTTTGATTTTCTTTTTGGTTTCTGTACTTAAACATCCTGCCTGAGCTTAATAGAATTGCCACATTTACAAAGAATAGGTAAAATGGAAGACTGTATTCTACCTCAGAAAAAACATACACATTTTTATTCCACAAATAGAGATTTTGAAAAATCTTTTCCAACTTTAGTCATGTCTGAGAAGTATATTTTGGAAACATCTCTGCAAATGTTCAAAAGTTGAGTGACTGTTCACTTTTAGCCACTGGCATATGTAAAGATACGTTACCATTCCTCTGTCAGACAGCTAGCATTTCAAGTATCAGTAATCTGTCTAGCAATCTGATTTATTGTCACCAGTTTCCACACATTAAACACAGCAATAGTATGCACCAAGGAAACAATAACTAGAGCCATGTCAAACATTTTTCTAAGGTTTCATTTTCAGTCTAGCTAACAACATTTTTTCATCATGCCAGGACTCTCCAACCTCTCACCAAGTCTGTGAGCACGCCTCCTTTAGTAACATGCTACAAGAAGCAACATGCACTTAGATACTTGTTCTAATGCAAAAGAAAAACCTAACTGTAGGAAAAAATACTTTCAATCAATTGTCAATGCCCTAGAACAGAGGAGACCTGGGAGAAAAAAGGACAAGTTCATCAGCAGATGTGTTAAAAAAAGAAAAGCCTTGGAGGGAGCTTGGAGCACTTTGTTTCACGCTGCTTCAGTGTTTTATCTTGGCCAGGGAACATACTGAGTGTGGCTTTCCCAGCTGAAAATAGGTGTCTATTGTTTTCACTTTTGGTAAGAAGCCAATTAGTTGTCAAACATAGTCATCACAAAAT
Organism: Cardinalis cardinalis; assembly: GCA_014549065.1. Taxonomy (NCBI): domain Eukaryota; kingdom Metazoa; phylum Chordata; class Aves; order Passeriformes; family Cardinalidae; genus Cardinalis; species Cardinalis cardinalis. The sequence goes on along the minus strand of JACDOX010000022.1, from coordinate 291,810 downwards.
TGTTGGTGTGCATGGCAAAGCAAAAAATACTTTTGTTACATGTTCACTTTGTCAGAAACAAGTTATAATGCAAGAATTTCCAGCAAGGATGGGGCAAGGGTTATATCCTTGTTCACAGGGTAATCAACATGCAAACCATCCTGTTCAGCTAGGCTTGAGCTGATGAGGAAAATGGGTGAGGATTTATAGAAGGCTCGTGTGTAACACCCAGAATAGGCGTTACACAGAATGTTTTAAATACTACAGGACAACACCTCTTACATAATTACACCACCTCCTGATATGGATTCCAATATACACAGTCAGATGCTGAGATTTTTCTTTTTGTTGTCAGTGACATTTGCAGAGGACATGAAGAGAGCTGCATTGTCACAGCAGAGTGAAGCCAAAGTTGCACAGTACCAGAAAGGATCAATCTGCACTAGCACTGAGCAGCAGCAACAGATTGGAGATATAACACATGCCTGCTTCCGCCTATTAGGATTGCAGCATTCTTTCAGCATGTAATTAGCACTGCTCACCTGTCTCAGCCAATATTCCTCTGCCTAATATGTGGCATTAATACTAATCACCCAAGTATTGCAAATGCCACATTTCCAGTTCAGAGACACGCAGTGCCCAATCACCCAGCCCTTCATACCGGCCAACATGATCGTCAGCAGAACAGCCTTCAGTAAGAACACCCAGCACCTCCAAGCCTAATGAGCAGCTGTTTGGGCAGGGGTTTCCGGGCTGCCCTTGGAGCCCAGCTGAGCAAGCTCAGGTGTGGCTATGTCCAGCCTGCCAAGACCTATCATGCCTGGGGCTTCTGAGTCTGGTCACTGCATGTGTACAGTACAGCGAAGGATGACAAACAGGTGATGCATGGCTGACCTCTCATATTATTGCTTAAATCCTTAATCACTTGCTTTGCCTGCCCACAGCAAAGCTAACCATTAGCACCAGAGACAATGGCTACTAAAGGCACAAGAGCTCTGGGCTACCTGTGTAAATAGATCTCCAGAAGGTTAGCAAAGGCCAGTGACCATTGTGGTCTACCAGCTCCTTGTGGTTTAAACCCAGCCCAGACCCACACAGCCACTGTGGAACAGGGAAGCGTACTAGAAGGGTAAAAGGGCAAAACCTCATGAGCTGAGATAAAAACTGTTTACTAGGGAAAGCAAAAGCTGTGTCCACAAGCAAAGCAAAATAAGAAATTAATTCACTACTTCCCATCAGCCATCTCCAGAAGAGCAGGGCTCTGTCATACATAACAATTACATGGGAAAGCAAATGACATAGCTCAAAATGTTCCTCCCACCTTTTTCCTTTCCTGCAAGACCTTCTTGTTGGGCATGGTGCTGTGTGGTACTGGGATGTCCCTTTGGCCAGGTGGGGTCGGCAGTTCTGGCTATGTCTTTTCCCAGCTTCCTCATTGTTGGGGCAAAAAGCCCTGATGCTGGGCAAGCATGGTTCAGCAATAACTAAAACATCCCTCTGTTTTCAACCCCTTTCACCTCAAATCCAAAACAGAACACTGCACAAGCTACTATGAACAAAATGAACTCTTTCCCCAACAAAACCAGTACATAGCTGAAGAAGAGATTAAAGCAAGACCATATATTTTGCCCATTATAAAGAGATAAACCCATGCCTACATCAATCCTAGATGTGACTCTTCCATACTGGTGTTGTTTATATCCCACCAAGGATAAAGATCTCGTACATCTACAGTATCAACATTTATTCCCAAGCAGGCCCTCATTTCCTCAGAGCACTGAGTCTGCACAAGGCTGCATTTGAGCAGCTACCAAGGGGCAGTAGGGCAAGGGCACAAATTCTTCCCTGCTCACTGAACTGGTGTGCCTGCTGAGCAGGCAGTGTGTCCTGGGTRAGACAAATCTGTTTTGGAATTTGTATTTAGCCATAACCCCTTAGCACTGGTGAACCAGGCCTTTCCACCAAGGCAACATCAAATCCCTGTGAATGCTGTTGGAAGGAAGAATTAGCACAGTAAGTGCTTGTTTTTACTTCATGTACTGTACATAAAATTAAAATTCTGTATACTTGGCCTTTTAGGCAGGTTTAGCTGGAGATACACAAACTAAATGCCCYTTTCCTCTTACATCTATTTTGTGCTTACCACAAGCATATGTTACACATACTTTTGTGTTCTTTTTACAGCGGCAGGTACCATGTCTAATGCTCTGTTCCCACCATGTGCACAGCTGAATTTTTATATTACACAAGACATGCCATCCAAGTTTATTTTCAGTTACTTAAGAGGATGTTTCTCCCTGAGGCACAGTTTCTGTTTAGCTTGTTTAGATGCCACAAATCCAAACCATTGGAAAGAAAAAACTATACATATAGTTGAAGAACATAAAACCAGCACTGTGAAAAAGTGCCCCTGGGAGGGAGCAGATGCAATGCAATTTTGAAAATTAAAACTCCTGCAAACAGTTGGCCAGTGCCTTTGATGATGAAAGCAAATTTCATTAAAGTGACAGCAGTTGATTTCCTGCAACTGCACCAATATCACCCTCCAAAACAAGACCAATAAATAAGTATATATTTAAACGCAAACAGAATTGACACATTGATACAACATTAAGAAAGGCATCAGGATCTTTTGCCTCCCCTTCCACAAACATTCTTGTGTCGAGGCTTCCTTCCTGCAACAGGCTCACCTTCACTAATATCCTCTTGCCTTTGCTTTTCTCCCAACAGCAGGCCAGAGGAAGGGACAGTCTCCTCTAGTGCAGTAGGTTAGTTGCTCTCATGTCCCAAAATAGCAAGTTGTTCAACTGACACAAAGGAAAGAAAACATCCTTGCATCCTGTCTTGCTGCCAGCTTTCAAAAGGTAATTAAACATCCCCCTCTTTCAAAGAGCAGAGCTCTCCAGAATCACAGCATTCGAGCTCTGATGTTGTCAAACAACAGGGGGTTGCTTAAGCTTTGACTGACCTTTTCGAAGACTTACAAGCAATTTAATGGGAGCCCTCCTTAGTGGTGACAGAAATGTTCCATTATCTGCTTCCTACTTTCTAGATTGCTTGTGTTAACGGGGAACTTGAACTCTCGTGGTCGTGAGAGCAAAACCAAGCTGCTTCCRGCAGACTCACATTCATCTGTATTTTCAGTGCAAAGAAGAGCTTTTCTGTGCAAAACCTAATGTTAGCTTGATCATGCAAATTTTGTTTTCCCCAGTTCTGTTCTATTCACCTGCCATTTCTTTATTGTCCTCAACAAATTCAAATACCTAAGTACTATAAAGATCCAATCCCACTTCCAAACYGTGAAATTGTGATCTCCATGTGTCCCAAGATCATCTGTCCATCTCAGAGCTGATGATGGGTGGAATTGCCTCTGAAAGACCTGCCTGGCAGTCAAGCTCTGTTGGTATCCAGCACACCATGCATCAGTTCCCCGTCTTCTTTCCTATCCTACACAAGAAATGCTGCAGAGACAGAAGAAGAGAGGAGCTGGGTAGGCAGATGCTACGCTGGGTGACAACTTCTTGAACGAGGAAAATTCCCTCATTTGTTTGCAATCCACTTGGAGCAAAAAAACATTAGGGAGCAGAATTCAGCTCAAAATTGATTCTACAATTCATGTTTGTTTTCCTTCTCTTTCTGTTTTTTCTTCAAACTGAGTCCAAATGCTGGATCAAGTTCTGCAGGCTGCAAAGCAGTAAACAGCTCACTCATTCCAGGGGAGATCTGCTCAATTTAGAACCAATAAGTTCAGCTCTGTTTCATAATTTTATTTTTTGCTGGAAAGTCCCTGGAAGACAGGTCCCCAGAGAATCAAACCTTCACAGCCAATGTGAGATGAAGAAGTTATGCTTTTTCTGTTCTTGGACACACTCTTTAATCTGTAAAGTGGAAATGAGTCCCCTGCCATGCCATCCAACATTCAGCCGCTTGCTTTTTCTCAAATAAAATGGGAGAAGAGCAACAGACTGCTTTTCATCTGGAGACACCCTTACATCAGGCCAACTAAGGAGCCAGCTGGCTCCAAGCAAAGCTCAAGCTTCTGCATTTTGTTTTTGCTTCAGTGAGATCACTCTCTGTACTGCCTTCCCCTCCTTCCAGTTTTCCTCTGCTTAGACTGCGTAAAATAATTACTGGCAGGAAACTTGTGTCTCAGTTTTCTTCCCCTCTTCCCCAGACATCCAAGGTGCAATGATGTTTTGGGGAAACTCAGGAGTTATAAAAAAGAATAAAAATCCCTGTGTTTATCTCCTTCCACAGCACAGTCACTGTACAAGTGTTGTCTTTGCTCCTCTTGCAAGGTGAGAGGGAAGACATGGGGATACCAAAGCTTCTGGGGCAGGATAAAATCACACTAAGCAAAACAACCTGTCTAAATAATTTCAAGACATCTGTGGTGTGGTGAGGATTAGTGAGCATTTTGTCTCAGCCCAAGTAATAAGGGAAGATGCTTAAGGCAGCTCCTGCCTATGCTTCAGTCTGGGAAAGCCAAGGTTGCTGCTGTGGGCAGGAAGTGGGGGTGCAGAATTACCACCGTGAAGGGGTGCTGGAGGAAAGAGCAGCCTCTCAGAAATCGTTGTTACTTTCCCCAGATTCTCATCATACAAAAGAAGGAGCAGCAGCCAGCCTGGATTTTCTTCAGGGCACTTCCCCAGCTTGGTGGCAGGAGCAGACAGGCATTAGCTCTTTTACCTTGGGCCAGAAAGTTTAATTCTGCCAGACCTACCAAAAAGATGCCTGAACTGGCCATGCTCAAACAGAGGTCAGGGTCATCCCTTGGGAGCTTCAAGAAAATCACAGCAACCATAATGGCCACAACAAATTAAAGCAATGCGTCAAACAGCTGCCGACATTTCTGGAAAGTACCTTTGGATTATGCTTCTAGCAAAACACATCCTTACCAAAACCACACAAGTTCTGTAGCTGTACAAGGAGAAGGGGTGCTTGGACTAGTTTTTCATTTGTTTGTTTGGTTTTTTTTACACTAACKGCTGTAAATTTAGAAAGGAAAATAGTGTGATAAACTAGAAATTATTAAATATGTATTTTTATTACCAGTTCAAAGCACATGGTCAAGTGGAGGGCTGCTTTGTAAGTTACCTGAGTGCATCCAAATGTAACACGAAGTTTGAAAGTGATTCATGGAAGCACCAATGATATATTGACATGGCCCCAAACTGGGCTGCCCTCCGTGCTTCCTTCACTCTGAGACAAACTCACCAAGCATGATAGAGTAACTTTGTACCAGGATAATCAAAGAGCCAATCCCATTCCCTGAAAACCTGTATTTACTGTTAATGAACACTTGCAGGGGTTTTATTTTCTATTCCCCTGGAAAAAAGAAGGGTCACCCATCTTTTCATCAGGGCCTCATGGACTCCTCCTTTTCATCCATGACTGCGGGAAGTGCTACCCTAGCTGGCACAAAATAACAAAGCTAAAGCCATCCAGAAGTACATGACCTCCTTATTCCCTCTGTGTCTGTGTCATAGATCCCATCACAGGAAAAGCACACWCAAGGCCACAAGAGAGAGCTTTTGAATGCAGTTGACAGACATTTTGTTTTGTTTTGTTTTTTTGTTCTTCACTCTAACTAGCTTGGGCAAACAACAAGATGGAAGCCAGTAGGAATCTCTTCCACCATCCTGAAGCATCTTCTTCAGAAATGGGAACTCACATGTTTTTTACAAGCCTCATAACAAAAGCATCTAGATCCCATTTCTTAGATACTTTTCAAAAAAATTGGGCTTTTGGATTGTGACAATGTAAAACATACACAAACAGTAAGATACTACTTCCACAAACACATATGAAATCAATTGAGCTGGGCTCATGATCTGGCACAGGGAAAAAGTACAGCCCAACATAAAGATCTCAATTCTTCTTGTGTGCAAATCTCACAGAAGTTATCCATACATCACTTTGGCTAATAAATATCCTTAATATCATTCAGACAGTAGCTCCAGACAGTTGATTGCTCTGCCATCCAGTATTTACCATTTTCATGCATTGGTTTAGTTCATGATAATTCTCCTTTATAGCTCTGAAATCTCCTCTTACCTGATCATCTTGATTGGGTATTGAGTGATTTCTTTTTTAATTTATCATTGAACAAAGTTATTCATTAAAGAAAGGTAGAAGCTGGCAGTCAGGCCATCGGCTTTTGAGTTTTGTGGGTTTTCTGGGTTTGTTTTCTTTTTTGGGGGGTTGAGGAGGTGAAACATGAAAAAAAGGCAATAGCTATATTAAACATCAGACTCTTTACCCTTCCAACTGATTGTATGAAAGAGTATTTTGCACATCCAACTGGTTTCGAGTAAGATTGTTACTGTTCGTGAGGCTGGCTCTGAAGCTCCTGCCTTGAACATGCATCAGTCTAAAATGTGAGATAAATTAGCTTAATATATTTTTGAAAGCTAGACCTACTTTTTCTCTACCCTGACCTATTTTTAATAGCTGTAGCAGGAGGAGTTCAAAGAAAAAGTTGCTCTGCCTGGAGCTGCACCTTCCCAAGATGATTGCATCACCAGCAGCCACAAGAACTCAAGAGTCAAAGCAGCAAACTCTTATATGAGCTGTGAAATACATTCTCACACTCGAGTTCATAAGCAACAACATTAGCGGGCCAGACTTTGTAGATGGGGTGAAGTGATAAGCAAAGCCCTCCTTTTCCTACTGAGAGCAWGGGAGTCAGAATCTCCACCCACCTCTAGTGAAGGCAAAAACTCTCCTGCTTACAGGTGTGATAGTGGTAGGACAAGCGGCAGGCAGGAAAAGCTTCCACTTAAATGAATCTCAACTGYAAGCTGAGTCGCTAATTCAAACACATCTCACTTTTACAGCTGAAATCTCTCTGAAGTTATGGGTGTCCTACTGCTGGAAAATAAAACCTGGAGCTGGTAAAGTACACAAACATTATCCCTCAATGAGAGTACTCTGTCTTGTTCAGATATGGGAAAGGCAAGACTGTGGCAAGAACATGAGATGAAAAGGCACAAACAACAGCACAGCTGAGCAAATGTATAGCTGAGGTTTCAAAGAAAAACCACAGGAGATACCAAATTTTCAGTTCCATGCTAGTTAGCCAAGCTAAAGCAAAATCTGTTGAGCCTCTGCATCAGAATGCAGATGAAGAAGAATGCACCTGGCAAAAAATGGCTGCACAATCTGACATGCACACTGCCACCCAGATTTGACTCTAAAATGACTAGTTATTATTATTATTATTGAAATTAATTGCTCCTGAGTTACCACATCTAGTGTATTTTAATTTAAGCAGGTGGAGGATGCCTTCACCTTTAAAACCTGGAGTTTTCACCCTCCAGTAAATCCACTCAAAGCACAGCAATTAAAACTCCAAGCTCCCAAAAGCAGATTCAAAGAATCTTTCAAGTGTCCTCAGTGAAAGCCACAGGCAAAATTCTCTACAGGGACAAACAGGTGAGATCCCATTAAAATCCTCACCACRAGTAATTAAAGCAGAGCTATGGTGATGAGCATACAGGCAGCAACTGGGACACCTCTAAATGTAAAAGTATGCTGCAAATACTGCTGGTTATGAAAAGCATGCTGCTGTAACATGATTTGAGATAGCGATATCCTGTTTGGGTCAAGTGGGAGAGTCAACTTTGTCTTGTCAAGTGAGTTCCATTTGTAAAACTTCTCCTGAGGCACTTGCTTCCTTCCAAAGGCTCAGCAATTTTTAATGTATTCTCTTCCTTGAAGATGTGTTTTTTTTGAAAGTGATGAGAGTGTACAGCACCACTCCCACCTTTTCCAAGATTGCTTTTGGTGTTATTTTGATGCCTCGGGAGTCTCGTTTCAGCCTTATAATAACCCACTTACATATGAACAACTCGTAGTTGTCACTGAGGGATGTTTCATATCTCCAGGCTTCCCATACCAAAAAACCTTGAAGCTTATTCTCTGTTTACATTTCTCTGATGTGGAGCAGAGGTGCTTTCCTGTACACTGCTTAAAATTTTCCTTCCTAATAAATTGAATTTGGCAGGTCCTTGCAGTTGTCTGCACGTTGTACTACGGGGAAGGTAAAGGCTTTTAGGTGAGTGACTCGGTGATTAGAGAGGCATGCAGGATGCATCAAAGCTTTCTGTACACACAAGTCCTGCCACCCCAGGAGCCTCCTGTGTGCAGCAAACACTATCAAGAGGGACTACTCGCAAGCACAAGCATGTCCTCAACTCTCCTCAGCACCAGCAGGGGCAAGGAGCCCTTAGCAGTGATGGAGAGTCTCCAGGGCCTCTCACATGGTCTCCCATCCATGTCCTTTTCTGAATAACCAGGATCAGCTTAAAAATCCCTGGGTGGAGGTCTGTTATCAAGCCTGGTTTTTGTAAGGAGTTGTGAGCTGATCTTGCCACTAACCATTATTTGGTCTGATATTAAACTAGAATGTATCTGCCATTATTTGGTCTGATATTAAACTAGAATGTATCTGCCATTGCAAAAAATTTTCCTTGCTCTTTGATATATGTTGTCTATCCAATGCTACATCTCTGGTTTCAAATTGCCTGAATAAGAACCGGGAATGCATTGGATGGTACAAGACACTACAATGAGCAAGTTTTACTCACCATAGCCTTGGATCCAGACAAGCAACAGAAACTGCACAGATTTTAAGTGGGAATGTGGATATCACAATTCAGTTTTTTGCTTCTCAAATTGAATATGATTTTCCTCTTATTTTGTTTAGCTTTGGCCTGCCTAAGACTTGAGATTTCATTCACAGATGCATAGCCCTTATGTCTAAAAAAACTYCCAGATTACTACTTTCAATCTCCAGTGTCTCACAAATCATTATTTTTCTACTATTATTAAAAGTTTACTTTTAAGTAACTCATGTTTTCTAGAAGGTATTCTGATCTGGGTTTGAAGGAATCAAGAACTGACCAGTGTATCCTCAGGTTGTTCTGAGGTTCAGTCCACCAATTCAAACTGAAATATTCTYTTGTTTGTATCTTAAAAGTACCTGGATACAACTTTCAGACACTGGCAGCTGCTAGGATATTGATTCTTCCAGACCAATAGGCAACCCAATAAGCAATTTCTTATTCTTTTGAAGGCATTTATCCACAGTATTTTACTACCTTCTACTCACTTAATAAGATACTACTGGAAGTTCTTCTGATTCCTCTCTCATTTACACAGAAAATGACGAATAACTCAAAATCAATGTCATTAAATTTGTCATGAAAGCAGGATTTTTGACTGGTAAAAGTTTAGAAGGGAACCTATGTGCTACTCAGAGTGATTTATTCAGGTTAATCTTCCTCTTCACCACCACAGATGTTACATTGAAAGAAAAACATTTGTGTTTTGAAGTAAACTGCTATGGAGAAGTCTCACATACATAACTCTCTCATACTTAACTCTCTCATATTACTTAACAAGTGCCAGCCTTGCCAAAACTCCCAAATAACCTGACAAATCAGAGAGGTTTTGCCCTATTCCAGCCCCAAAAGAGATGCTCTCTGACCTGGTCACTCAAGGGATATCACTGGAAATATTGTGCAGTGAAAATGGGCAGAGGGAAGACAACTCTTCTGGCCTTTAGCAGCATCCACCCCAGTAAGGATATCAGATCAAACTGGAGGAGTGAGAAACACCAAGAACAGAGCTCAAAGGTGACGAGGTACTTTTCCCTCATCATCTWGTGGCTGCAGGTGACCCCCTGAGCCCAAATGCAGAGAAGCTGTTTGGTTTGCAGGTGCTCTGTGTGTACAGTGCATGTTGCCCTTTGGAGAGGCAATGGGGGGTGTCCCAGCTTCCCCCAATAACAAATGAAGTTCTGGGGGGTKGCAGGATAGAGGGGAGAAAAGACACCTTTGCAATTTGGATTTTCTGTTGGATTTTTACTTCCTACAGGGGTTAAACTGCCAAGACAAATCTCCTACCTCCAGCAATTACCTCTGGCAATTAAAAAAAAGACTACCTACCTACTCCTTCCTAAAAAGAAAGGCTATGCATGTGCAACCACAGGAATGAAAATCCCTTGTCTCTTCTATCCTGAGCTGTTGAATTGGAAAATATGATTACTACAAGTCCCTGGACAAAGCACAACTTTTAGCACCGTTTCCCTGCCTCATTCCCATCTTGTTTTGAACCTGCAGGAATTACAGAAAACATACTTGCAAAGGAGTCCTGTGCTGATGGGAAGGGGTGCACATAGTTGCTCACCTGATTACCCCTCTGACAACTCCTAGTCACCTGATATACCTCAGCAAATGAGCTAAACTCTGATCTCAGCCAGAGAAGTCCAGCTTTACTGGGTTTGATTAAATTCTTCAGGTAKAACTGTTCATTCATATTAAGGACAATGTCTACACAGATGTTTACAAACTCATTTCATGTTCTTTTCAGTATAGCAGAGTTCAGTAATTTACCACTCTTGCTTTCCTTTCTATCTGACCCTGCTGTCCCAAGTAGCTGTTACACAGATTTAAGCCACTCTCCTTCCTCTCCTTCAGGATTTCTAAACAACCTCCTGATGCACTGAGTGGAGGGTGCATACCAGAGTGGGATTTCTTCACATGCCCAGTTCCCCCAGCAAAATCCTTTGGCTCTCTCACGCAGCTAGTCTGGCATAAAACACACCCTTATATTTGCAAGGAAGCAAGGAAGGGTATGTTCCAGAAGCTTACATCCCTTTGCTGAAAAAACAAACCAAAAACTGATTCCCTTGCTCACAGACCTATCCCAAGGTGCTCACTCCTAATCCATATTCTGCCAGGGACCTTTTCTACCAGTTACCSTACCTTCAATTCTGCCCCAGTGCTCTCCTCCACCCTGGCAAAACTGAGCAAGCAACCCAAGAGCAAACAATAAACTGTGACCTCTTCCACTCCTCCACTTAATACATAACAGACTTTGTATATCTGTAAGGCTGTCTGGGAAGTTGTTTGATTTGATTTGCATCTACCAGGGGTTGCCTATAGTTTAGCTCAAAAAGCTATATATATACATATATATAAGCAAACACATACATATGTCTGTATACAAGTATGCACRTATTTTTACCTCCCACTATATATAAAAAATAAGCTACACTATGTATATATGSATGTGTATGTGGGCAAATCTCACACAGGAAATTTCCAGCCTGGGGTAGGAAGGGGGAAATCTAACAAAGATATGACCYTTTTGACCTTTGACTTACCTGCCTTTTGTAGCAGAGGGCTGTTTAGTTAAGGAACTATTTTACACTCAACTGTATCTTTGGGAGACACAACTACGTATATACACACACACAGAGACTGCTGGCTTTGAACAGGCTAAACTGCAGAGGAGAAGAAGGAAACCTGTTCTAACAGAAAGCCAGCATTACCTGCTTCATAGGTATACTTAGAAAGATTTTCAAAGGAGCTGATGGGGGAAAAGAAAAATAAAACCATCTGTGTATGCAACTTCTGTGTAAACTACCTTTGAGAGCTCTGGAGTTTACAGATGTTGGAGGACACAGGAAAACCCCTGCCCACCAGCACTCTCTCACCTGATGAGAGCCCCTGTTACCCTTTGGTCRCCACACAGCAGATGCTTCTTCACTGCTAGAGATCAGATATATCCCTTTGACCCAACCTGAGGAACGTTAACAAAAGCAGACTTCATTACTCTAAGGAGAGCTGCTATGTGACTTCAGATTGCTATCTGATTTGCTCCTCAGTAGAACATCCATCACCTTTCAAAGCACCATTTGTAAGAGAAAGATCACCATCATTCCTACCTGCCCGAGTTAGACAAACATATTGGAAATCTTTTCATTAAAGAGAAGCAATTAGGRAAAGGATTTCCCAGGCAATCTCTCACAGAGTAGAAAAAAGCATTTTTCTGGCTTGTTTTTATTTCACCATCTCTTTATATACAGTCTTAAAAATCTTATTGAGTGATTTTAGGTTTTGGATTTTTAGCTGGATCATTGCTCTCTTGGTGTGTTTAGTGTGCTCACAGCAACCTCAAGTCCCTTTGTAGAAGCTAGTAAATAACATTAGCCCCTTCAGCAGACAAGAAAACTGGGGTACAGAAAAYGTAGAGGTGCAACTGAGAATGCAAGAGGGTTCAACACCCTCCAGTGTCAATCTTTGATGTATTCAATATATTTTACAGTATTTCAAATTTTTTGAATGATAAATATCACTCAGAATCTTTGCATAAATAACTGCAAAGCCATTGCTACTCTTTTGAAGACATGTCCTTTGAATAGTGCTTCTTTTTTCAGTAGCTTCATTCAGAGATTAGGAATTTTTTCATAATGGGAACATTCAACACACTAAAAAAACCTGCTGCAACCGTTTATGGAAAACATAAAAAAGAAAAAGGAAGTAAAGAACACAAGCACTCTTGTCTTGCCTTAGGGCTCTTTGTTTATCCAACCTGAATTTAACCATCCCATGGAACAATCAGCCCAGCCTATCTCTCTAAAGACAATACTTCAGCACTAATGCCAGCCAACCTGATTGCAATCACTAACCTGGATTCAGCCCCAGTTTATGGAAATGGCAAACTAAATTTTACCAGCAGCAGAATGAGCTAACACAAACACTGTCATGAAGCCCTGCCCTTTGTCAACACTTCACTCCTGTCTCCAGTCCTGTGTAATGGATTTGTTATACGTGTTTCCACATACCTTCTAACTGTGCTAGAGAAATTATCACTTCATTGCATCATACCAGCGCTAAAAAGGCAGAAAAAAAAAAAAAGAGAACTGCAGCTTGATTGTGAGAATGGAAAAAGGAAGCGTTACACTCCAGGTATTATACAGAATTTGTACAGTAATCAAGACTGGAAGATGTTGGATGGGGTGCATGTTATGGATTATTGTGTCCAACTAAGAGAAGGCACTTGAATTAAAACAGMCAGGAAACTTGTGGGGAGTTTGTGCAGTAAATAATAAAGGATGGACTCTGTGTGCAGTTAACACTATAGCCTTTATAATTATTGATGAAGTTGTTCACTTGAAACATTTTTCTATTTGCTTTCTCTCCATACTTGTACTAGCCCATTATCCCAGGAAAATCAGATTAAGAGAGCAGTTCTACCATGAACACGAAAAAGCTGGCAACATCTGTTAATGCAATGCTGCTGAAAGGMTAGCTGACTCACAGATAGAATTGCAGTGGATAAAGAAAATAAGAAACATTGGCTATATGATGATATTTGTCATTCCAGCCAAAGATTGCTAAAGGCTTTCTGTCAAACCCTACCAGAAAGATAATGTTTTCCTCTTTAAAATATTTTCCATATTTAAAGAGCTAAAGAAGCTGTAGGTAAAAGAGGAGACTTGAAAGAGGGAAATTATTGCAGAAAAAAAAATTCCTCTTCTTTTCACCTTCCTCTGCTGAAAAATGGTGTTGGAAAGACATAGATAAATGTAAGAAAAGTGTAAAATTGTATTTTTTTCCTYTTAAATTCTTTTGCCAGAGTTATTAAAAGAAACCCCAAAGCTTCCCTCCCCCAAAAAACCCAGCAAAAGGCAAAAGGACAAATCYCATGAAATGTCTTAAAAAGGAAGGAAGAAAAAGTAATAAATTTCCACAGAAATTTATTTTCCATTGAAATTTTCCATTTCAACAGAATAAGCGAGCCTTTCTTCATATAGATTTTTTCCCATCAGAAATAAAATTTGACACTGTCACTTTGCCTTTTTTTTAAATGAGAAAACATTCCCTCATGCCTAAGCACGCTTCTAACAATTTGCTTCGGTGCCTCAGTTTGCACACATTCCCTCCTCCTCACTCCTGGGAGAGCAGAGAGATCACTGCATCCTTGATGATGCATATGAGGAGGAGGAGAGAAGATAAGGCCATTCACAGTATCAGCTTGGAAATCCTGCTTAAACCTCTCTTCCCATCAACTCCTGCTTGCTGAGCCCCAGCCTGCATAACTAATGCCCCTGCTTCTCAGACAGGGCAAACACCAGCATGATTCTACAACTGGGTCTCCTCTCCAACTGACTGCAAACTCACCCACGTAGATGATGTGTCCTGGAGGATTTAGTGCCACTGGTGCTGCTTTTCCTGGCTTTTGCTGTACATGTCAGTCCATTTTTTTCTATGAAACCAGGAGTATTCAATGAGGACTGTGGTGTTGCTCTCTTCAGGAGGAAGAGAGCTGGAAACCAGGCTGGAGTTATTTGGCAGTTGCTGCCTCTGTGGAAGAGCAGAGCTTCCAGGTGATGTGCAGAGCAGTGCTCCAGGCTTTCCACTTCCTTTTATTTCCTCTGATTTGACTAGAGCCCTGGCTCAAAGGCATTAGAAACCTGACCTAATTCTGTCCACACTGACCCTCACAGTAACATAACACCTGTTTCTCACATTTGATAAGCCCAGAGCAACCAGCTACAAAGAGAAGAAAAAAGTGTCTYTGCAACAGCTATGAATTGCCCTAAGATTTGACAGAAAAATTCAGCCTGCATCCTGCTGGAGAACTGCAAGGAAATAAATGGTGCCTTTTAAAGTGGCATGCCTCCAAAGGGCAATAACTGAGCTTTACTCTTTCAGTTATTCCCATTAAAAAGAAAAAAATTATCAGAAATGTTTATTCAACAGTGAATAAAATGCTCAAATCAGATAGGCTTTATCTGATAGTAAGGTAATGACTGACTACCAAATCACATGGCAGCAAAACATTTCTCGTGGATATGGTAACGTGCCCTCACCTGAAAATCTCCGATTAAACAACAGTGGGGTGGGGGGACCACAGATAAGAACAGCAAAGTCACGTAACACAGAGCAAGCCTCTTTGGGGAAAAAGAAACCCCAGCTTTTGGGCAACCACCTACGAACAGAGCTGTGCTTCAACTGTGCCAGGGGGTCSTACAGCCTTTCAATGAATGACAACTGCATTAACCTGGACAGCTGRGTATGAGTAGCATTTCTGTATTTTATTTCTTTGACTCCTATGGCAGGCAATGTTCTGCAACACTTCTACTATTTACATAAAATGAATTTTAAAAAAGGGGATTTTGTTGCCTTATGTAACTAGTACTGTGCAATTTATCAAGAAGTTTTAGTTTAGCTTACAGAAAAAGGAAAAAACCCAACTCTACACTCTCAGGAGACATTCTTTAAAAGTTGTTAGACAATTACACAGCAGTAAAGTTTACAAGAAGAAATTTACTTTCTCTAAATTAAATATACACTAAGTTGCTGGCAATTTTCAATCCTATTGTATCACAGCTGCTTTAATGCTCCGTGGAAGTAGCAATTTCATTGCTAACCATTAATCTTCAAACATTTTTAGAAGCTCATAAGAGTAAGCCTGGAAAGTCACAGGATCAGAGAGCACAGGGATGAAATAGCCCCTGAAAGTTCATCTAAGCAGTATCAGCACCCAAACCACATCTGGCAGATGTGTGTTTAACCTCTTCATTGGAAACTGAGGTGGCAAAGGGACAAAAACACAGCAAATCACTAACAGAGACCAAACACTTCAAACAGAGAAATATTCCAAAACATAGGTTCCTCACGTGGGCAAACTTCCCTGTTAATCTCACTAAAAAGGTTATCAAGCACTGGAACAAGCTGCCCAGGTTAGTGATGCAATCACAGTCTGTGAAGGCCTTTAAAAGATGTGAGTTTGTGGCACTTAGAGACATGCTTTAGTGTTGGACTGGGCAGTGCTGGGTAAATGGTTGGACTCAATGATCTTAAAGGTATTTTCCAGCCTAAATGATCCTATGATGAAATTAATCCCTGATATTCTTTTTGAAGATAAACCAAATATATCCACAGTTGTCACTCACCTAAAGCAATGGTCTCTTGAGATAAAACATCTGCATTCAGCACCACGAGTTGGCAACAGCTTGGTAACACAGGATCCATATGGAGGAAGGAGGCTGCTCCTTAACAATGGCTTCAAGGGAGATATTTTATTACTGGGTGAACAAATGCCAACTCAACAGCTAGATACAGCATTTAAACTGCTGCTTTAGCCCCATCATACCTGTGCTGGGCTGTCTGCATACCCTCAGAAGCTATGAAGGGGCTCTTCAGGAAGCCCACTCTGCCCTAACTGCTGGGCACTTTCCATGCTCCCTGAGGAAGGGCAGGGAAGGACTGGGTATGTATTTGGGACACAGAGACAGCAAAAGCCCTACAGCCTGCAAGGCAAGTCACCAAAATGACCTTCTGGTCCAGGACACCTCTTGCGAAGGCCATCACAACAACCCAGAGTCCTGTCATGTGGATCCAACTTTCCAATTGTCAGATTTTTTTTCCACCCAATTAATAATAAGCCCCAATGCTATTGCCATCATCTTCACCATCRGCCTTGTAATTCAGCTCAGGTTCACTAAGGTGAGGCCAATGAAGAGGGATTCTATTTTACTGTTCAAATAACCAATCCAAAGAGAAGTTGGATATCATTACACATTTGTGAAGTTACACATTGCACAAATATCTRTTCCACTGCAAAATGCAATTCATATTACATAAATGCATTAGCAGTATTGCATTTACATAACAGCAAAGAAAATTAAGAATGACCTTAGCAAGGAAAATATTAATCAGCTTGCTCTATCAAGCAACTTTAAAACAAATTGTAGCAGCATACAGAGGCCTTTTAGTGAACCAAGAATTGCTCATCCAAGTACAAATAACTGACATTTGCGTCAGAAATTTCACTGATATGAACATTTTAATACTAAGATTTAAAGAGACTATAATTTTAATAAGAAAGAAAGGGGGRAAAAAAGAACACTTGGGATTTGGGAAAGAAATTCCCAGYAATTAACTTATCCTTTGCTTAAGAAAAAGATTTCCTTTTGTAAGTACATTGTGTTCTCATCCCCAACTGGCTCCACACACTGCTCCAAATGCTAAGTATCTATAGAACAGCTCCAGCTTCAAACTATGCTAATGACCAGACATCAAGAATTTTTTCTGGGCATGAAAACAATTTCACTCTTGGACTGAGTTATGTGAAGGAGATATTGCTGTGTTTGCTATGTGGAACAGTTCAATGCAGAAGCAGAGGACTTAAAATCATTTTGGCAAAACCTGCAAGGCTTTTGGAGGGCTTCACTTCAAGCACACTTTCATGTTCAAGCTGGACTTAGATCCCAAACACTTGCAGCAGACTGAAGAATKCCTGTTCTCTGATGTAGCGAGGATTAACCTGCTTCTTTGTATGCTCATCTGATGAAGTATACAACAAAAAGAAAACACTTAAAAAGTGACTCAAAAAAATCTGAGTACAATTTGATTTCAGTCAAGGATTACAGTACACAAAGCTCGCTTACCTGTTACACATAGTAGCAGTAACACAGATAGTATGATGTCTGTTAAAGATATGTTAAATGTATTCTCACCAGCACAGAGAAAACACAATGTCCTTAATGGTTAAAATTCTAATTATTCTAATTCTAATTAGTGGATGTCACATATCAAAAGAAGCGTTACTTTCTGGATTCTCCATGCTAACACCATCAAGTTTCAATACCTCAAAGATTTTGTTTCATGGGTAGTTTCTCATGCAATAATGTTTCCTCATTGCATGTGGATTATTGTAACACTTCTAGCATAAACTCAGAGGGGAGAAAAATGCTTTCCACAACGCTTGGTTTTATTCCAAAGCAGAGAGAAAAAAAACATGTACTGGCCTACTTGAATATTGAAATAGGTCCTTAGCAACTGGAGCCAACGTGACCTGGACTTTGTCAGTGCTGAACACAGGCATGCAAGTTCCAGTGGGCTTACTGTTCCTTTTGCACCTAGGGGAAGCTTTTGGCTTGCTCACTTAAACCCTCACCACACAGCTTGGCAATGGATTCCAGGCACTGAAACTTCAATGGCATTTTAGACATAGGGGTTTAATTTGGTTTGGCTCGGTCTGAGTTTTAGACACTTGCATGCCATGAGGTTTGACAACAGGCTCAGCCCTGAGCTGTACCTCCTAGCCCCTCTCACTCCTCGTACTGAGAACACAGCTGAGAATCATGACTGATTATTACTCCCTGGTAGAAAAGTTTTCTTCAATATAGCATATAAGCAGAATATTCACATGTCTGATCATCAAGGAAATGAGAMAAAATTTCTCCCAATCAAGTTCCAGCACAAACTGCTTACCCACTGCATTAAACATGCTGACAAGGTATGGGCTGAAATTAACACTATTTTTTTTTTTTTCACAGCCAGAATATAGGAGTGACATGCCAAACRAGAGGATGGAATTAGTAATTAGTGTCACTTGGCTTGACTGTTCAATATGCATGCATGAAGAGGCATGACAGCAGATCCAGACGGATAACACAAGGAAACAGTCGGTACATGGTGGGATCAGTATGTTGTGCAATTTAAGCAAACAGTGTCTAATATCAAGCAGGATGAGTCACAAGCATGCAGATGATCCCCAAGGTTTCTCAGAGAGCAGATTCAGATCTCTGTGCTTCTTTCTTGCGTGTTCAAAAATTATCTTTAAATGCTTGACTCCTCCATTTTTTCTGTCATATTGAATAAGTCAAATAGTGGTATATTCCTTCTTGGACATGGTATTAGGCAGCTTATTGTGACATTTGACTTTACACAGGGTTGTCAGAAACAGAGCAGATCTTGCATTGTAGCATTGTGCCATAAAGTACAACTACTCAGTGTTGCAGGGCAGCAGGATTTCCACTGCTAATTCAATGTGTGGAATTACTGGGTAGGCAGAAACACAGGCTAGATAGAAAACTAACTCAAATGACAACTAATAACTGGTCCTTCTTACTGGTTTAATCCCTACAAAGTTCTTTGGATGGTGATACGTCATTCCCATTAACGCAAACCAGAGGGAAAACTGTAAACACATACAGCAAGGCAGAATGAGAGTCTAAATTCCCAGACTTCAAACTCTTGAACAGTTCAAACTCAATTGCTCAGTCCTGGGGAAAAAAAAAAAGGCAGCAATACCTCCAATTTCAAAGTCTAATTAGAGACTTCTCTAATGTATCCAATACCTATTTCAAGGTATACGTTTCTGAAGGTTTTTAGAGAAACATGCTCATCATTACTTGAATAAGCTTGTGCTCTAGTTTGGCTTTTTGTAAAAGAGAAAAGCTAACACACACATGTGTGAGTTTCTACATGGACTTACTCTTCATRTACAAAGGTCCTGTTTTGTATCTGAGTACCATGCAAGAGATCAAAAAGAGAAAATCACATAAGTGATGAGGAATAGACATTTAAATACCCAAATTCACTGCCTTGCTCAACCATCTATGATGTGCTCCAGAGGCACGTTGCCTCRGTGTTTCACAGCATACATTCCAAGACCACGTGGAGTAACTACTTCTTTTCAGCTGAACCGTTTACATGTGCAATATTTCACCATCCACAGAAAGACAAATATTAACATTGGCTGCTCTAGTAGAAAACCATCTTCTGATTTTCAGCAGCAGAGATTTTAAACATTTTGTAAAAACCTAAAATCTGCAAATGGAAGATTATGCCTAGATTCATCTAGAGCTGAAGTGATTGTAACTGCTTGAAAGAGCTTGAGAAATACTCTAGGTTTCTTCAAGGCATGAACTCTTCTATATGTTCCATAGCTTTCCAAGCTCTACAACAAAATCTCCTGGACTTACACAGACTGACAGCATTTCATTTGGTCAGCTATGATACACACAGAAGAATTAACTTCAATCTGTGGTAAATTAGTATTAATCATCCTTGGACTACTCCACAGATGTACTCTCCACCAAAAACAGCTCATACAATCATGGAATGATTCTATCCTCTTTGGACTGCTTCAGAGATGCATTCCACTAAACACAGCTCATACAAATGTCTGTTCTACCTCTCCATGACTCTTTCTGACTCTACATAAAGACTGGTGRAAAACTGGGGTAATGGCATTAGGCTACAAGTTCAAAACTGTAAATTCTGATCAAGACTCAATCCAAAGATTTGATCTGCAATCTAGACACCATAGAAAAGGTATAGTGAGATTGAGAGGGGGAGAGGAAATAGACAAACAAGCATATATGCATAAATTACACAGGCATAAATTATATATATAAATGCATCTAACCTCTACTAACTGCCTAAAAGACTCTACTCTCCTGGGACCTACATATGATGCTGCAATTCTTTCTGAGAACATGAATTCCCAAGTGGTTSGAAGCTCAGGGACCAGGCTCTGCAGAGCAGAATCTATCTCTGTCACTGCTCCTACTCCCCTAGAGAGTGCATTCTGCAACCCCAAAACTTCACCATAATTTTAGCCTTCCTAATTCTGGAGCTYAGAAGACTCAAGGGTTGCTCTGTCACAGAATTACCAGAATCCTTGGGTTATGTTCTGTCTGATGCACAAAAAGTTTCACTATCTCTGGACAGAGAAACAGAAAGCAAGTTGCGGTCTTATGGTTTTTATCACTTTTTGCTCAGTTTCTTTGTGTCCTTTAATACTAGAAAGCCAGTAAAAAGTGCCCAAGGACACTGAAACCATGCCATTCTCTCCTTTGGATCTAAGATGAATGAATAATCAAGTGATAAAATAAGCAAAATTAAGATTAGGTTTTACCTCTCACCCTGGTCTGCCCACAAACAGGCTGTGGTTTACACATGGGTATTCCCTGTCCTGTTCAGACAGGGCAATGTGAACAATTTGCTGTAACTAGCTGGTATTTATAATTCAGGCTGTATATACAGGTCACCTGGAATGTTATGCTTCTCTTCTCTGATGAATTAAATCCTAGAGGTTGGCTGCTGGTGAGAATACTCATGGTTCTGCATTTGTCATCTGTGCTAAACACTCACAGCTTTCCTAAACATTCCTGCCAGTAAACACTCACTGGAGAGCTGGAACACAAAGAAAGAATTTGTTGAAAATTTCTAATGAGACTTTGAACCAAGGAAAGTCATTTGCTCTATGTTTATGATTAGCACACTGAGTTCCTGACCTGGTCAGACCTTAAGGTGGTACCACAGAGTAGATGTTAATTTGCAACAAATAATAAATCAAACTGGGCTAGTTTGACTCACCCAAACATCACAAAAAAAGGGCTGGTACTGAGGCTCTTCCCTGGGCAGTAAGCCAAGAAATCCAGTGCTGTGTCACTTTTATCCACATTCCCCTCTGCATCATCAGTCTGCTACAACCAGCTACAATTTGAATGAACGCTCTTCCCAAGAAACCCACAGGAAGTCTCAGTACAGAAACATCAGCTGATCAGAACATGTCCCCTAACTGAAGCCACCGCATTCCCTACTTCATAGCAGCCTGCTTTTCAACTAAATTGATTCCYTCTGGCATACAGGGAGAGATACAGGTGAGGTTAATAGTGGGACTCAACTCATCTCACCTGGCTTTAGCCATTTAAAGATGTCTGGGTTAAACCAGATGCCCAGGCTCCCTCTCTAGTCAGTGCAAAGAGCTATATTTAGGAGCAGATTTGATCCTTGTATTTTAGAAAGCCAGTAGACTGCTCCCATCTCTTTTCTGTAGCCCTGATCAAGCTTCCCAATAAGACTCGGTCTTGGATATGGAGATAGCACTCTGTGCAATGACAAAAGTGCTTGATCCATCCAAGACAACAAGGTTGTGAATCTCACAAGCTACAAATTCCCAAAGAAAAATCAACTCCTCAACGAGTACAACAGTTCAAAGCAAAAAAATTAAATACAGAACATCTTTCATGGAGGATTAAAAGAAAAAGAAAAAAAGACCCCAAACCCAACCCAAAATCCAGGGCCAAAGGAATGGGGSAGCAATAAGCAACAATTTTCTATAAGACAACACTTCCAAAAGAAAAATCATTCATCGTATTATTGCAAGCATAAGTGTGCCTTTTATCCATCATTGCTGTAGAGTGATAACACTTTCAGGCTGCTTCCTCCTAAAGTCCCAAGAGGAAAACAGAGATTTTTGCCAAGTCGCCTGTTGCTACTTTGTATCCTGAGTGTTGCCTTTCATCATTACAGAATGRGAATTCTGCCATTGATTTCAAAGACTCTCATGATCATAATTGTAACTTCAGCTTTATATTAATGTACATGTGTTTAATTTAATTGGTTTGTTTAAAGACAAAAGAAAAAAATAGATTTCAAATCTCTCAACTGATTTCACTGCACATGTTCATAGTTCTGTAGTTAAAAAACTTATGCAGCTTTTTCCTCCTCCTCACGGGGAAACAGCAATATAAGAACCACACCTATCTGTGTAATGAAAATAGCTATAAAATGTTTACATTTTCTCCATTGTAATGGAAATTTCACACTGTTCTACTGTTAAACTGATTTCTCAAGTCCTTATAATCTAATGTTTTAAAATTAWTTTCATGCAAATCTGTCTGGAGAGGAGGCTAGAAGCTTAACTATCTTTAAAAAACAAGGGAAAAAATGCTTTAAGGCCATAGCATTGTAGGTATAAATCAGCACAGTTTTGTTAGTGGAGTTACATTAATTTACATTTGAATAATTTGTTTCAGAGGCTTAGTCATTCTGAGGCAACATGTGACAATCCAAAATCAATTTTATAGAATAAGATAACACATCCAGCTTCACATTTACATAGATTTAAAGTAGGTCAGCTGACCATGCCTGTGCGTGCAAAGGAGCATTCAGCTCACKTAGGGATTTCTCTCAGCAGCAATCTTCTCCAGACTGGGAGAGGCTACACTCAAACATTTATTTTAACTTCTTAACACAGCTCTAAGCTTGGGGTGCTGTGCAGGAGTAAGTATGCTCCCCACCCTGGCTGGTAGCCAAGGGAGCAAGGATCAATCTGGAAAAATCCACACCCAGCTTGTCTATGAGAAAAAAATGTGATTTTATTTCCTGTGAGTAGCAGATATTTGAAGTACAGACAGAGGAAAGGAAAGGTTGTCTCTTGGTCTTTTTGCTTGGGTTTTTTTTCAATCCTAATTCAGTATTAAGGATTTGAGAACTTTATCTATATAATCTGTAATCTCTGTGAGTTGACATAGTCTAACAAGTTTTTCTAATCCCCAAGACTAAGACCAAAAGGATGGGTGATGTTCTTTTATTCACAACACAACCATGAAGTGTTTTTTTGTTAGGGTTTGAAGGCATTTGATTTTCATGCGAATAGTTAGCTTTTGCTTTACCTCATTTTTAAACCAGGCCTTCATTTTTGTATTCTGTTCAAGTCAAAAATAAATTCACAGTGTTTCCATTACTATTATCTTGACACATTCTCTTTAATTCATATTTAATGGATTGATCTAGTGGACAGCAAAGAACTGCTTTGTACTTTAATGGTAGAAGCTATGAACATTAACCTGAGCCCAGGCAGAACACATGGAAGAAGCTTGACAAAGTTCACAACATCTGCCTAACTGTAAAAGGGCTTCTGCACACCTGCTCCTGCTTATGAAAACACCAGGTAGATCCTGTGAGTTTCTTGTTTTWTTCCACTCATGTAGGCTATGACACAACAGAACACATTATTTGCTGTACACTAAAATACKCTGCTAATGGTACAAGTGGGGCTGAAGGAACTGGATAATCTAATGATTCTCATCACTACCTGTGCATTTAAAAATTGCTAGTTTTATTTTATTATGTATTTGTCATTTTTAAAAGCTTTGTTAATGCCAGAGTGAGCTGGAGTACAAATAGGATGAAAACAGCACAAAATATAATTATGCCAGAAAAAGATGAAGTAATTTCAAGAGAAAAATTGCACATTTACCATATACTCTGTTCTCAATAGTTCAAGGGTTAGTGCAAATCATCATAATGACCACTGAACCTGTAATTTCACATTATTTTATGCACATATCAAGGTAGAGCAGGTTTAAGCAGCTGGAAGTAAGCTCACATCAAAACTGCTTTAAATCAATGCTCCTGTAAATSGTTACTTTCATATTCAAGAATCAAATGTAGCCTGAGCTTTTTCTGGCCATACCACTTCATATGGCTCCTTTGATTACTGAAAATCATACATTTTATCTACCTGTGGACTGCTTAGACTCAGGTGAACCTGTTTATCTTTTCTCTCAGACTGTGCTGAACTTCCAAGAAAATTTTACCATCTACAAGTAATGGAAGAAAGATTCTAATGTCTGAACCAGCAATTATCATGTGTTCTAAAAGTTAAGTTTCAAAATATTACCGGAAAACAACTGTTTTTCTGTTAGTACAAGACACAGGTGGCCAACCTATCACCTGGTGCAACACAAGACCTTATTTGTATGGATGCAAAGCACTTCAAAGTGAGAGAATTACTCCCATTGGCACTGACCTGTCTGTAATGACCACAAACTGGCAACTGAAACTATGTTTGAAATATGTTATCTTTTGCCTCCTCTTTGAACTGAGCTCTATTTATGTGTTCTTCTGTATTTAAAGAAGACTTACAGCCAAAAGCCTCCTTTCTCTTTTCTTTTTAATTCAGAKGAAATCTTGGAGCAAATCACTATTCTGTTGGACAAGCAGTTTCTTTGAAAAAGGGGGAGATCACTATAATTTCCTGGCCACTCTACTGCCYTATGTAAACCCTGCCTTTCAAAGTCACAAAGCCAGAAGTAACACTAATGATCTCCAGGTTTCCACAGCTAACCGTACCCAGATCTTGCACCTTTTCTGGACGCCACTGACTCCAGGTCAGCTGAGGGGAATCCCATGCTGAGGGTCTCATGCAGGACTCTCTCCTGGACAACACCTCCCAAGCAGGAGGAGAGCATTCAGTGCTGTGCTGTTGTCTGGGCAGAGGACCCTTCCCAAGGATCATCCCTGCTGTGTTCTGACCTGACACCAGGCACAATCTAAAGACAAAGAAAACACAGAACATTGGGCTGTTCCTACATGCTGTGTGGGTGCTCTGGTGGRGCTGAAGGAGATGCAGACCAACCAGGTACATCTCATGATTAAGGGTGACATGGCATCTCTCTTTACAGGGAGAATAATGGAAGAAAGTTCAACATACTCTGAAGCCATTATAACCTTCTGCGCTGGAGAATCTTTTACAGTAAAATGGAAAAGGACTTTAGGTCTGCTGTAATCAGAATCAACCAGAACAGAAAACACTGGGAGTCTATTTTCATTTTACAGTAGATGCAGGAGTGCTTTTATGTTGTGGTGACTCTAAGTGATATCTCCTGTACTGATCACAGGCCTCCACTCCTAATAAAGTCACAGTACCTTCCCCTAAACCTACTTGGTCTCAAAGCAAACAGGGCATTAGCACAGTCTAATGACTTCTGACTTCTGTGCTTTTCAGTCAATCTAAGTGTTTTTACCTAAATCTTTGTTTATAGATTGTCTTCCTGGTCCTTCAGGAAGAGAGTTTTGTTGGAAGAGTTAGTTCTTGTATTCTAATTTGCAATATCTGCTGATGTATAAAGAGATCTTAACGTACTTACAGAGCCTGACTCACATCTCTCTACACAAGTAATAATTTTTCTTTACGTTTCCTGGGGGCCACAAACCTCATTGCCCAAGTAGCCATCATCATTTTGGTAACAAAATTACTACAAGAGTTAAAGAGTTAAAACTATCAGTATGAGAAAGACTCTAAAAATTACAGACCCAGACAGCTATGATGATTCTTTGAGCTACCAGAATTTATTTAATAATTTCATGGTGATGCCTTTCAATGCAGTCATACAACAAGCGACACCTACAGATGCAAGGTCAGACACTGCTCAACATTTGAATTCTTTTTGCTCATCRGGCCGTGGGTAAGGTTTAAGCTCAGTGATGCAGTTCACTTTTCAGTACCTCTCAGGTAGCTGGGCATACTACAAGACAACCCCCACTTCCTGCTAAACACCAGCACATTCTTAGACAATTCGTCATCCTGAAAAGCAGCTGAAACAAATAAACAGTCTGACTGAGAAGGAGAAAATAGTAAACTGATTATGGGTCAAATAGCAATAGGTGTTTCCGGCTCTCTGCTTACTGAAAGTTCTCTACTTGCTTGGGGTTTGCCAAYTGCTTTAGAGGAGAAGCTGAGCTCCATCATTCACATGTTCTGTGCTCTCATATTGCCCGTTTCAGTTCCATGTGCCTTGTTTCCGCACCTGTAGGATGTGATGCCAAGTCCTCACCATTTTTCCTTGTGAATTGTTTATGTCTGTGACCTATTGTAGTGACTTGTTCACAATAGCTGACCAGCCTCCATTTATATGTCCCAGGGAGGGCTTTAGCCCAAGCAGGTTTCTCCATGAAAATCTAGAAAGGGGACCTTCCCTTCCTGCCTTGTGGTACTTCCAAGCTGCAGGACCAGCCTGCTATATTAGGTATGCCCTTCCTTACATGGATCACCAGTCCAAGGAACACTGGCTTCTTTCCGTTCTCTGCATGGGCAGCTAAGTGACACCTGACAGCCTCGCTGAATGATCATGTCTTAGAGAGAAGCATTTTGCTGCTTGGGAGGAGAAGGGGGCTAACTGCTAGACCAAAATTACCCACATCTGCTACTGCTCTAATCTTTTTCTCCATGATACACAGGAGTTGGGAAGAATTTGAGGATTTCCTCAGTGCACTATTCTGAAAAAAACCACATTATGTTACTTAACGTGCTTCTGTGGTCAGGTGTGTTTGGATTAGTTGTGAAGAGATGGAAAAAAAAAAAAGCTGTATGACATTCAGCTGCTATCTTCTATCTGATAGCACAGGATATCAGAGCATTGCATCTCATAGCCAGTGGCAGTCATTTATGAAAGAATGTAAGAACAAGGCAAACATACAACAACATACACTCTGCTTGTTATCCTTCTGGATTTTGGAAATCTGTGGTTTAGAGATTTTGCAAACCCAGGGGCTGCTTGTAGCCTTTTGAGTTCAGTGGCTCCTCATGATCTGAGATATTCCAGCCTTTTTTAAGTGAATGACAGAAATACATAAGCACAAAAATGTTGCTAAAACAAATATACCCTCTTCACCAATACCAAAGCTAGCATGGCTTTGGTATAATAGTTGTTTGCTGTGGAAGACAGTGTGAAATAATGCCTATCTGCTGTGTCTTAATTAAGATGAAAGCAGGAGGGTGTGAAGAAGAAGAAGGGATGAGTGATGTCTCTGTTTTCAGATGAGTTGATCTAATACAAGCCAAGTATCTTCAGAATGCAACGGTAAAGAAATAGAACGCAGGTAAACAAAATAATTTTTYTCAAATTGCACTGAAGTTCATAAGTGAATTAAATATCAGACTTAATTCAGCAGTTCAGAAAAGTGGTTCATTGTACATTGTCTCTGGCTTTAGTTTTCTAAGGCTAAATCATCATCTCTGAGCTCTTGCAAACAGCAAACCAGTGCCAGCACTGCTCCATGCATCCAATTTAACTTTCTGATGGCATTATTCATTTTATTCAGATTCCCTTGCTGAAAGTTTTGTGCTTCACAGTCCAATCACATCAAGGCCACAGGATGCCTCGTCCTTTTTAGTCTGTAGCCCTGCAGCCCCCCAAGCCTCACCTTTATAACTCTATGGTTTTGTTAGTACTCCATCTTCTGCGTGACCCAGCCCAGCTTTGCTCCTGTCTCAGTCTGCTCTCCACATCTGTCAGAACAACTGCTTCGGTCACTTTCTCAGCCTTACCCACGCTATGCTCACCTAACACTCCAGTTCTGGCGCACACAACCTTCTTGCCTTGACCCTGGACTTGGAAAGTCTGTGCCAAATTAAGTTTATGCTGTCCATTCCATGAAAACCTTTTTGTACACTTCTGCTGCCATCCCCTTGTCACTTTCCTCCTAGCACTGATATGCACAATGCCTCTGTGCAGCTCATTCTAGAAAACTCATAAATCTACCACCTCCTCTTCCTTCAGAGCTGACTTCACAGAGAATGGGAAGGGCAGATGCTAAGATAGGATCTCAGTTAATAATCTGGTGTCATTTCTGTAAGTGTCTGCACGTACGTGATGTTCACATCACAAGCTCAGGAGAACATATTCTCATGCCATTGAGACGGATTAATGGCATTAAACATTGATGGATTAATTCCAAACACATCAAAGACCTTCTGTATCAGAACAAAAACTGAGCAACTAGGAATGAAAAGCCAAGTGTAAAATATGCAAGAACTGTATACAAATTCTCTTGAGAGGAGCGTGAGCAACAGGGACTGTCTTCTAGAGATGATTAGACAGTTTCTTAGGGTTGATTATTTTTAGGTATGCCCATAAAGCCACTGGCACAGACACAACTGGCACAGTTCCCTTTTTGGTCAGAACAGCRAACAGAAATGCTTAAATTACCTGAAATTGAGCTCGGTATAGGCTGTGACACCAACACTAGTTTTACATAGGTGACATACAATCTCCATGATCAGCAGAATAAAAAAAAAGAGAAGAAAATCTTAATAACAAAAGGGCATGAACTTAACATTACAAAATTTTAGTTTTACTGTCTCTTCAAATGGCTCAAAAAGAAGAAATTTCACATAGTCCTGTAGGATTAGATCAGTAGGCCATAAACAATGCAGAAAATGTCTTCAAGATTTTTCCTATAGAAATTTTGTGCTAGGGTAGCACCGATGCAAGAACTGCTCCTATAAGTAAATAAATAGCAAGGACAAGAATTTACACAATTTAAAAAACCCCAAGAACCTAAACAACTCTACTATCACCACCAAAATTATGCCTGTTGTTTGCAGATTAAYCCATGCAAGGTTTCCCTAAGTTATAGGTAATGAAGCAAATCTACATACATATGATCTAGAAATAAATGAGATCACTGGCTTCAAACCTCTAAAGTGGCTTGAAAAGAACAAATTTTATGTGATAGCTAAATGTGGTAATAAGTTAGCATAGGAGAAGAAATGTAATTCTGCCCTAAAAGAGGGGACAGATTTTACATTGAAATTACCTTCCAATCATATTTCTCGTCCTGCATAAAATAAAACTGAGGCAGGGAGGGAGACATAGATAAACAGGAGCTAGACACAAATATCTAAGAGTAGCTGGAAGTGGAAATAATTCTTGATGTAGGGTTTGGTATTCTTAATTTTGTCAACAAAATCCTGCCTCGGGAATCAGGCAAGTTTGATCGTGTTGGGTGTATGGGCAACATCTCTTCCCTGTGTCCATAAAGAAGGTCACCTGCACACAGCTGAGATGGACTTGTTTCTCAAGCAGAGAAACTGCTCACATCTTGCCAGGTAATTTCATATGGAGTAGTTTAGCAGCAAAGGAACTGACTTTTGTTTTTCCCCTTTTTCACACACTGTAAATGCCTGATTCCTGCTTTTGGACAGGATGAAATGCAAAGTTGCTAAAATAAATAAATAAACAAATAAATAACTAAATAAAGGTGTCCCCATCTCCCAGCACCCACCCATTCCTGGATGTTTCATAATCAGGAAATGTGTGAACACTTAGGGGGTGGGGGAAAAACAACATCTCATGAGGTTGCAAGCCTTTTCCAAAGACTTAAATACACTTCAGATAAGAATCTCAAGAGACAGGAGAGTTCCAGACATCTTGAGCTTTACCCTTCACTAGTTTCTGACTCAACAGATTTAGGTGCTCTCTTCAGAAAGAGGAAGAGAATGCACCCATGTGGACAACTCTGTTCCATTATGTGCCATGTTTCAGCTTGAAAACTATTTTTTTTTTGCTGCAGAAATCTCAGTTGGCATTTCCCTGCTTCACAAATCTAATTAAAACAACCCTATAGCAAACTACATTTAAGCCAACTCAACTATGTGGGTTTAGGGTTCTGTTAGTATTATTATTTTTCCTCTGAACAGGCATTTATTTCTTTTATTATTCTGTGCTCTTATTATCATCTTCTACCTCTTTTTACTGAGTCAGACCCTTCTGCCCTTACTCCAGCAAAATTTTCCTCCATTCCACAGAGAAGAACACTGTTAGAAACTTCTTTCAGAGATCATTCATTTACATCTCCTCTTGAATGAGCTTGAGCTATACTTTTTTGCTCACATCCCTTGAGTGTTTCTGTACTGAAGAGTTATTAACACAGTCCCCACACCAAAGGTACTAACATGTATGGACGCTCAATTCTTCCGTCTGTCTCCCAACTTGAGGCCCAAGTAACTCAAAAATTAGCATTCTGCTTGCATCATCAAGGAGCAGGAATACTACGGGGCTATAGCAGCCAAAAAACCTGAACAAATGCAAGAACACAGAGCAAGAGATTTTCCACAAAAGAACTTGCCCGGTAACAAATAGCTGGAAAGGGAGCAAAACAATTGGGGGCCACATGAGATGCATTACCCACCCTTTCTGTCTGACATTTCCTTCTCCTAGCGTCAGAGTAAGATGCTCACTAATCCCCAGGATCTCGAGTCTGGCAATTTTAGCTGATGGGTGAATTGTCGTGAAGTTTCCCATCAGCTGCTGTTTGCAGTGATTGCGCTACGAACTTGACACGCGTTGCATTGTTCAGGCTGGTTTTGTTCTTTTATTTTCCTTGGGCTGGCTGCCTCCTGGAATCTCCACTCTGCCTACTTCCTGAGGATTAAAGCATGTCTTCTGGGCAAGGAGATGCAGGGACCACCTGCAGATTCTGTTTATATATCCAGTCTTGTAGTCTGATTGATCTCACAATAGAACTGCATAATGTAAACACTTCATTATTCCACCAAAGGATATGTGTTCTACCACCTATGGTCCCTCCAACCAAGAGTCAGTTTTAGACGGTTAAAATTTGTTAAGCCACACCAAAAGAAGCTAAACAAAGGAAAATCCATCCTAGCAACATATTTAAGTTTTTAAGTTAGACTAATTAAATGCAATTAAGTTAGAAACTTTAGCCTACCGCTTTACTCCAGGATTTTGCTACCAAGCCCCAGCAGTGCTCAGGTCTAGATGCACTATTTCAGCATGTCTAAAGACAACCAAAACTCAGGTTATCAGCAGGATTTATTCCCACTCTCGACTTAAGACACCACAAGTTCAGCCTAGGGAACTTCTTTCTTCACTTGGGGCACTGGTGGGAGACACAGATTCACCTATAGGGAAATGGGAGCCTGAGGAGTCACCTCTCCTTGGCTGTTTTCATCAGGGCACCTATTCACTGTGCCGCCTCCTAATCCGACACTGCAGAGGGGAGAGGGGARAAGGTGGGGAGGACGCTTTTCTGTTCATCCCAAAACACAGAAATTAAGAGCATTGATGCTTCTAAGTATTTCCCACAGGAATTTTGTACTAGTATTTCCTTTTGCCAGGTGAGAAACTGAGAAAAAGAGGCCAATGCCCACCTTCAGATTTTGGGAGGGCAGTCATGATCTGTACCTGAACCAGCACTGAGCAGGCCTCACTGCTTCCTGCACTTTTCCCTCTTTGCCCAGGAACAAACACCTCCTCTTACTTAGAGCCAAAGGACAAGTCAAGGGCAGAGCCATGGCCATAACATTCCAGCTCCTGAGCTCGGGGTTCAGCTCTTATGAGCATTTCAACATCGTTCTTGTGGTTTACTTCCCTTTGGGAATTGTTTGTTGGTTGTTTTGTTTATTTAACAGCCTTAATTAAAAACTGAAGGCACACCCAGCTAAAGCAAGGCGCAGTAATCTGAGGAACTGCCCAAGTTCCTCAAGAGGGAGGAGAAGTTTACCCTGAATTTATCTAGGTAGATAGAAAAAATATAAGAAAAGAGAARTACTGAGTACGTCAATGTCTCATACATATCTCTGCTCCCAAAAGCATAAACCAAACTGATACCATTTAATTCAGCTTTAAATAAAAGATTTTGATTAATAAGCAAGGTATGAACACACACAGATCATCAAGGTATCTGCTGAACGGGGCATTCACAGCTTCAGCACACGAAACAACCAGAAGGTCTTGACTGAATAACAGGCACAAGCAAGGCATGTAAGCATTTACTAAGGTCATCTAAAACACATCCACACTTACTGGCTTTACAGAACTACAGCTTAATTGTTCAGCAAATTACAATAGTTTGGTATTTACACCAAGCACTTTATCAACTGAAATACTTTTTTTTATTATTACTTTTCTGTTTTGGATCACATTGTAGACCTTCAACAAGGCCCTCTGTGGAACTTGAGAGAGCTTGAGTCTTGCTGGAAAATTGGTGTCATTACCTTATTGGCTAGGGCTGACCCCCATATTTTATGATGGGCACCAAAACTCACATAGAGATTAGTAAGTAGGAACAGTTTGGAATCTGACAGTTGTGTGGATCCCTGAAATAATCCTAAGAGCATTCCAGTCCTAAAAGTAGGTTYGGGTCATTCTAATCTAGATTCCTTAGAATAAAAATCAAAGGAAACTTAAGAATTGCAGTGGAGACAAGCACAGAACCTTTATAAAAGAACCAATATATAAGAAGAAAAAAATTATTTACATTTGACAGGGAACAGATAAAGCCAAGACTTTACAACTAGCATTGGTCCAGGAAGGATTACTGCTTACAGGCTTTGATAGATAAAGCAGCTTTAAAAAATACCCTGGGCTACATTTTTCTCTGAATTTCTCTTAGTAGATTTCATCCTTGGAGGTTTCTTTTCATATTCAAAACTATACAGTTTATCCCATCTTTACCAGCAACTTACTGGAGGAACAGCTTCTTACTGTGCAAATTGTTCCATGATTTCATTTCAGAAAGTTCTTATACAATGAAAAAGGAAATTGGAGCTGACTCTAAATCCTTCCATACATTGTGCTGCCTTTCCAGCCTTTAAAACAATGGAAGRTAAAAACTACGTGAATCAAGAATAGGATCAATCCCCTATTTTTTAAAAACTCACCAAAAAGGGAAAGCCCAACTTCTTCCCAGCTGACAAGCCTTCACACCTGGCCAGGTTCCTGCCATTGCATGCAAMTACTCATGCACCCAGTTGTAACTCGCCTCTCCTGCTGCAGGAGCAAGCCATTTTCCCATGAACCTGCCAGCACTGTTCCATCTATTTAGTTTTTGCTGCAGAACATCTCATTTGGCATTTCCCTTCTTCACAGGAGAGCCAAGAGAGCAGCTCTCCTTGAAAACTTTGCTATCACCATCCTCATACAACACAACAGAGCACACTTGATGTTTGAAAAGGTGTCCATGCTGACCCCAAGGTGGAGAGCTGCTGTATAGAGGCCTCTGAGCCTTCTGCAGGAGAAGCAGGCTCTCCYCTCCCACCCCAGCAGGGCTTAGCAGATGAACATCATCAAGTCGTTTGAGCTCCCCAGGCTTTGAGATCTTCACCTGCCAGCAGATGGGTAAAGGCCTCAGCACCTGAGAGGAGACTGACAAGACTATGCTTTATCGTCTTCCTAACACAACCCAAAATCTCCTGCAAAACAGAAATTCCTCTTAGGGAATAGATCTGGAGAGCCTAATGTTTATTTTTTTAAGAGTGGCATAGCTATAATTCAATTCATTCTGACTAATGTGTCCAGACTTGTTCCTCATGGACTTTTCTTATGCCCAATAGATTTTCTTCTAACCTGCTTTCCCTTTAAAAACTTTCCCACCATTTTAGGGCCTAACTTGCACTCCCTAAGCAGACAAATTTTGATTTCTATTCTCTCCTAAGATTGCAGCAGCACAGAGTAAAACAACATACTTTCTCTATCAGCCAAGGAAATCCTTGCTTATCTCTTTCCCCCCATTTCCCCCAGCAGAGAGTGCTGGCAGAGCTGGTCAGCAGAGCTGCTGTTCTCAGCCCACGCGCAGCACACAGCAGAAAGAGCAGAGCTGCCAGGTTGGCAGCCTCTGCTGGAACAGCATCTGTCTTACAACAGGCATCTGGAGAAATGGCTGGAAACCCAAATCTGTGGAACATCAGCTTTATTAGAGATGAAGCTAAGCTACAGGTTTGGAATCCCAATCTGAATTTGTTTGCAAATTGAAGAACCAGGGACTTGCTTCAATGCTTTATAGAAACAAAGAGCCATGACGTTTTGATGTGAACCAGAAAAGTCAGGCCTGTTCAGAGCCTGGCTTTTTCTTTGGGACCTGTGCCTAATCACAGCTGAGTGATTACTCAGCACTGCTTGTCCAGTTCGTTCACATCTGTGCTGTTATGTACACTTGGCACTCTTTAACAGTTATGTCTGTGATCAGGTATATCAAAATGGTCTTTTGTTTTTGCAGAAAGGAAAAATAATGTTGGATGGGGAGTTTAGGGGACCACCTGAAACATTTCAGTTTCTGATTTCTGACCTCTACAAAGASCCACAAGACGTAGGTGTTTTGTGCAAAAGCAGAGGTCTTAAGTTACTTGAAGTGAGCGGCTACTGGTATGTACTATGCAGTTTTCCTTTGTTGGTGCTACCGCTTTATAGTGTTCAAAAATAACCCAAACAGGTTAGGTAGTAACCAAGATATTATCTGAGTAAATTTTACCTCAGGGGATTCATTCAGAGTCAAAAATGTTTTAGTCTGTCTGCACGAATGTGGCTCCAAGGAAGATTTTACAAGCAAACAAGTTGAACGGCACAAAAAAGCAGGCAAATGTAGAAAGGGGGGAACGAACAGAAAGAATTGCGACATATTTTTAGTACCTATGTTTTTTAATACCTTAGCACTGATATTTTTCTGTTTTTGCAAAAAGTAAAAATACATCTGGCCTTTTGTAAAAAATGACAGCTTGCTTGTTTTGGTTTTGTAAGAGGCACAGGCAGGTCCAAACAAAAATCCCAGAACCAAACACCACTTGTGGTAGGAAGAATCAAACTCCCAGAATATAAGCACTCCTTTAATTTAAGTACTTTACAATCCAAATCCTCTTCTGTCTCAGGATTACACTGCTGGGCATTGTCTGACCAAAAGCCAATTTAATTTTCTAGGGCACAGATGATATTTCGGTGCTTTTGAGTCGATCTAGAGAATTTTACATCACTTACTTCTTCCACTGCCAGTTTAATAAGGAAAATAACTTAGGCCAGAAGTGTTATGTCCCTTGGTAACCTTGATCTGCATATAGAGCCTCTTGTGCTCACAGCAGCCTGGCTTAAGTTAGAAGAGAGACAGGTAGCTCACTTTCTTCCTGCATTCTGACCCATTCCCTTTCCGTATCTGCAGCTTCCACCTTCTTCCCATGCCATGTGCACGACCAAAACCTCAGGACACATGCATACATTATATCAGTACTTATGTACTTTAGTGTTTGAAATCCAAAGAGGCATTATGGAAAATTACCCTGTCATGTCTCTTTAAAGTAATGGAACTGAGCAAGAAACCCACCCATGAACCCAGATCCAGTGTCACACCAGCAGACTGGGATTATATAGAGGCTATCTAATATGTGCAGTGTAGCTATTTTCCAAATAGAACAAAATAAAAATTAATAAATATGAAACACTTTTTGGCATGACACCCCTCACATCTTCTTTTCACATGCATGTTGATATTAATATTATTTTCTTCACCTGTAAATTTGCATATCTGAAGAAAAGCATAGAGGAAGAAGAAGAATTTACAAGAAAACTATACAGGTGAAATTTGCACCTGTATATTTGCTCATATACGGGCAGGGAAATAAGCAAGTATGTGTGTATGTCTTTGGTTATAATTACTATCTTGGATTGCATATATGTTTTAAAAGCCTTCAACACACATGTAACATATTTTTATGTATTTTCCCACAAAAGAATATATGTTTTACTATGTTTAGGCACATCTAAATATGTCATGCTAAATATTTTGCCTACTATCTCTTGTATGTTACAGAATGTATCAAATCAAAGAGGAGAAATGACAGAAAAGAGTTTTAGCATAAATCCTACAAAAGTTTTCTAGCCAATCGGGRCAGATGAACAAAGCCTTGGGATTTAAATTACCAGCTATACAGCTCTGGCTGTATTGTTTTCACTGTAAGCTGATGTTAGGCCAAAAAGCTTGCAGTCTCTCCACTAAGTTTAGTATAGTACATAGGGTACACTGTCTCTCACAAGAAACTTCTGAACTGAATACGCCACCAACACTAGAGAGACAGCAAAAAAAAAAATCCAGAATATGGTACTATCGGAACTATTTGTGGTTAGGCATTTGTAGATAAAATCAAAAAAGTCAGGGACTAGTCAGGGACTAGTCAGGGACTAGTCCCAGAGGGTCCCAGATGGGTGGTGTGAGCCCAAATGAAGCCCAGGAGCTGGTGAAGAGGGGAGCAGCCCAGAGCTCCCTCCCTGACCCTGCTTTGGTCAGCAGCAGTCCCAGCCTGTGAGCAGGACCCTAATCCCTGCACAGCTGGGACATTGGCACTCTTCTAGGACGCCAGTCCAAGCTGCTTGGGGAAGCGCTGTAAATATCCCCATTGTAGAGATGAGGAAATAAAGTCTGCAAGAACAAAATGTTTTACCATGAGGACAGGAGATGTAAAGATTAAAAGAAAAAGGCCACTTTGTTACCTTAGGTCAAGATTTTCAGGTACTGAGAAGATCACTGGGTGACTTTGCTATTAGCAGGAAAGGAATGGACCTTCAGAAGTCCACTAGAAATCATATATGTCAGTTAAGTACTGCATGGTGAAGTGATTTACTCTCTACCTGTTCCTAAAGGTGTATTTCTCTCTACCTGTTCCTAAAGGCCTCTGAATATCTCCCACAGCCAAACCTGTTCCAGGGCATCAGTTCAGTTTGTTCTTTTTGGTAGGTACATGTGCAAATTCTGCATTTACTTCAATTCCTAGCTTTCTTTCAAATGGGGTATCTCCCCCCAGGGGTTGGTTTGTATCCCTTCAGAACATGAAAAATAATTAACTTAGAGCAGAGGTAAGGGGGACCAAAAAGAAGAAAACAACTCAGCTCTCTGAACTACACAAATTAATTTCTTCATTGCCTAAAAGTGCTTGCTCTCTCGATCTTAAGTTTCACCCATCAGTCATTCCTGTCCCTGAGGAATAATTAGGCTGGGAATTTCTGTATATCAAGGAGACCATGCTTTTGTCGTTTTTCATGGTACCTAAAAGGATTATGAATTTGTGGTTGTTCCTCTGAACAGAAATAGAATAGCAAGATCATAGCAATGAGTGCAGAAAGCAACGTGTATGGACCACTGTCTATGTATTCATTATCCTGCCCTTTTTCAGAGGCAAGCATCCTGAGACAAAGCCATTTACCTGAATATGAGTTGTAGACTCATTCCCCAGCAGAAATGAAGCTACTCTAGATCTTCACCCAGGGAAACAACATGCATTTACAGAAAACAGGGCTCTAATTCCTACCCACCTTCACCATGCTACCTGCAAGAGAAACAATGCTAAAACAACCATGCTTSCCAGTGYAGGGAGTTCTTTGGTGTGAACTGGAGCTATGCACTCCCAAGAAAAGCAGCCTCATTTGAAGATTAGAGCCAGGGCATTGAAATCTGCTGCAAAGCAAAATACCATTGCTCCATCAGAGTGGAAAACACCATTGGCAGCTCTACCTTGTTAAGAGAGAAAACATACAGACATTGTCACTGTCCTGGGCCTGCTCCTTAGAACTGAAGGACCCAGAAAGGATATCTGCCTTCCTACTTTGTTCTCAATACTTCTGTAACAAAGAAACAGTACCTTAAAGGGATTCTAAACCTGGAAAGCTTCAGGTCCCCTAAGCAGCCCTTGGGAGACGCTCAAATAGAGTTATAACAAAGTTGGCTGCTTTCTTCTCACAAAGACTATCTGTCTGTCAAAAACCTCTTACTTCTGCCTCTCAATCCAAACAAAGCTTTCAGGGACACTGATAGAGGAGCTCCAGTGGCACAGATCCTTCCAGTACTCRCACTGGCCACCAGACAACAGTGTGCAGATGTAGCGATGCTCTCAAAATCTCCCTCCAAACAATAACCTTCACAGAGGCAGAACTTTCTCTGAAAAAACCTGATCTGAAAAAAGATAGGTTTGTTGTCAAGGAGAGCTGTCAGGCAGGAGAATCTGTAGGTGACTCTATTTTCTATACTTACTAAGCCTCCTGTGTGAACAGCTTCAATCTCCTGGGATAAAGTTAAATAGGTGCTGGCTTCTGTTTGTAAACATGTCTAAGGTGGTTTACCTGAACAGTATTCATGTCAACAGAGTTTTATCTCCTTTAAATTGTTTTTGGTTTCATTTGTCTGTTCATGGGCCATCCTAAGGAATGTTTATGGTTTACTTAAAGCCCAGTAGTAGTGGGACAAGTGGTATAGCATTGCTCTTTGACATTTCTTTGATCAGCTTTATCTATGGCACAGAACCAGGCAGGTCTGCTTAGCTTTGAGCAATAGTAACAGAAAACTCTTTCTCCAGTGTCTGCCTGAGAYAGCTACAGGGCCAGTAAATGCCTTATTATGCACTTATTTGAAAATACTTCCAGGTTACTTTTGCAAAAGACGCATCCTGAAAATGTTAGCCTAAATAAATTTACAAGCTCCATCTATAGAGCTGATGTATTTTTGAGCCAAAAATATTTTTACAAATGGCATTCTGTAGAAAAGATTGAGGACTTTTTCTTTGTTGTTACTGGACTAAGCTTAAATGTTKTGTTCAGCTACAAAATATCTCTGGGAAAGAGCTGATCTCCTGGTCTTCACTTGGCCATCTCTGGAGATGAAGAGTTCAGCAATGTTCTGAAAATTTTTGAGTACCAGATGACCTCAACTACACAGAAATACGAAAAAAATCTTTCCCAAGTATTTCCCACTTCCCCATCCCAACAGGTCTTTTCTTAGTCTGCTCTGCCGCATCTTGTTTTTCAACGTTGTTTGGATGTGAGCTGCAGCAGAAAACATCCTATTCCATGTGGTCTGCACCAGTAAAGCACTCTTCACCTAGGTAAAAACAAGACTTGGGCCTCTGTTTACTCCTACTTGTTTTTTATATTCAAAGGCCACCTTAATCCTTTTGGCCATGACACCAGCCTAGGAAGGCCTCTGAAGTCAGTTGCCTGCTGATCTGAAATCCTTGTCCTCCAGACTCCTTCTCCCATTCCAAGCCCCCTTTCATAGTCCTGGTGCAGCACTTCTCTTTCCCAGGTGCATCCATTTCCACCTGCCTGTACTCAAGTGCAAGGCTGTTTCACAAGGGATCTTGGTGACTCCACACACCTTGTCCTCCTCAAAATAAAGCCACAGTTTCCTGTGTTGCACTATGCACTTGCAAACCAYACAACAGCTGTCTCGTCTTTTT
Source organism: Cardinalis cardinalis (assembly GCA_014549065.1). Classification (NCBI taxonomy): domain Eukaryota; kingdom Metazoa; phylum Chordata; class Aves; order Passeriformes; family Cardinalidae; genus Cardinalis; species Cardinalis cardinalis. The sequence goes on along the minus strand of JACDOX010000022.1, from coordinate 252,873 downwards.
GGAAATGATTCGTTTATTTTGAATTTAGGTGAATTATCTAAGCCAGAATAGGTCACTGGAGCAACAGCTATGATGTCCCAAAGAAATCAAGCTGTAGCCTACAATTGTTCTGACTCAGTGAGCAGTAAACACAGGAGCTAATGTTTGTGTGCAGGGAAATGTGTTTGCTACAAATGCAGCCTCTTTTGTACGTCAGGCATGTTTTACTAACACATCACTGTGGAACTTGATAGTCTCACACAGTCAGTCCCAGTAAACACTGCTCTTTGCTCACTGGCTTATCGGCACAATCATCTATTTTTGCTTCAAAGTTTCATTAATAACAGAGAAGGAAGTTTTGGAACACTTTATGTCACAGTGAAAATAAAATTACCTGTTCCTGAACCAAAATTCTGAAATTTTCCAGAATAGTTTAAATAAACACCTTTTCATTTTGAGTAATTTTCCCCCTCTCTTGTAAAATTCCTTGCAAGTTATACCAATTTGGAGGTTACCAGAAGGAAAAAATTGCAGTAAGCTTTCTAGTATCCTCTCACTGAAGTATAGGCCAGGCACACTGCAGTTAYGGTTAGTGTTTCTCTGTGACAATTGTTCCACACAAAATCCCTTCTTTCTTTACAGAGCATCTACATCCTTAGACAGAAAAAAAARACAGATTAAAAGGGATTAGAAAAAGGTTACATGAAGACAACTTTTAAGGATCTCACAAGATTTTTTTTTCATAAGAGTCTAACTCCATTAAGAAAAAAAATACATTTCTAAGTGGTTTTGTCAATGGTGGGAGTTGGCAAGAAAGACAAGGAGCTCAGCTTTAGCCAGGTTACACAATAACTTGCTACTATTTGTGGCTGGCTCCCAAAGGGCCAAAGAAATTAACTCATGGTTAGTTAAATAATAGTTTTATTAAAACAATGATCAGATCAAATAACTGGCATGTATGTGCAGGAAGTCTTTCAAAATACTCAAGTCCTGCAAAAGAGTCAGATCAAGAAAATATCTTTTAAATATCTGATCCCTGAAGTAACTGAGACCTGTAAAAACTGGATGCCTTAAGAAGAAAAAGGTTTTTTTAAACCTTAATCCTAACATTCTCTCCAAAGAATAACACAGTTCTCTACTTTCAGTGTTTTCTCTTCATGCAGATGTTTTCATTCCCTTGTTACAGGAGAGATTTTTTTTCCTGTGACCGCAGCTCTCTGTTAACATTTTATTTTTAAAAAGAGAAATAAATGAAAGAGATCTAAAGCTGTGTTGTTTCACATCTCCCAGCTGATTTGCCCACTGAAAGGAGCAAGTAACTGGAAAAGAGGCATGCTGACTGAAGAACAAGCCCTCCAGATACCCCACAAGTTGCAGAGAACTGCAGTTGCAGATAAGCAGGTGGGCGCCACAGCTCCTGAGGGTACCCAGTCCCATTTTTGTGGGAATTCAGGAGCCACGTTTGCACATTCCCATCTTTTCAGGCRTGAAGAGCAAGTTCAGTTCCAAGATATAGTACTGCATCTGGATGCTAGGAGAGGACAGAGAGCACTGTGGCTCCCTCATCCCACGCCTGCTGCAAGAAGCACTGCCCTCGGCTTGGTGACTGCAGAGTCAAGTCCAGGGTGAAATTGCTGTGAGCAAAGTTACCAGCTCTGGTATGAGAGGATCGCGSCACATGGAGCAGACTGCTCCCAAAATGGCCAAATTACCTCAGAGGGTTCAAATGGAGTGTGCAAAGGCAGGGTGCCTGCAGGCAGCTTTTGGCCCTGTTCTCCGTGCTTCTGATCCATGAGATTACTTGCCCAGTGGAGGCTTTGTGAATTTCGGAGTTTAAGAGAGCAGCTTGAGGTACTGAGAGAGSTTTATATGATGCACAACACAAATAGATGCTGTCAGCAACATAACRTGTGTTCAAAGAGAGCAGCAACGGAAAAAGAGTGTCTGACTTCTTCTGAGTTCTCTTAAGTGTAAACAATGCACACTTCTGTGGCAGATATCCATCTGAAGGTGAATTGCTGCCCCTAATCTGTGCTTGCATCTATCAGTTTGCATTATATTCAGGTAGTGGTGAGCATTGCCTTTTGGGTGGGTGTAGAGTACTTGGTGAGCTTTTTGGATGAAAGGCAGGTAAAAACTTGCTACGTCTTGTATCCAAGATTCGAGTATTTACCTGTTGGAGCCCTGCATATTAAGGCCCACGTGTTTACATTGCAATTCAACATGGAATTTTAATGAATTCACGGACTCTGAAGGCCCCCACCCACCTCTTCTCAAACAACTGAAATCCTCTGCATTCCTCTTGGCTGTACCTRCTCTGCATGCAGTGGCAGCCGATCAGACTGGGAATAAACAGGCCTGCTACTGAACACTGAGGAGGTGACAGACATTTTCAGGTGCCAACTCAGCCATCTCTCAAAGCACAAAATGTCCCTCCTCTCCCAAAGCACAAGAAGATCAGAAATTAACTCAGAATTCTCCCCTTCCATCATAGGCCTTTTATGGCAGTAAGTTATACAGCACCACAAGCCAGGCTTGATGCCTTTCATCTTCCTGTTGGAGAAACCACTCTTGCTCAAACACAGTGTTTTTGGTGAACCCAATCAATCACTCACCTAAATGAGAACCAGCAGCGARGCAGATCTTTGCAGAGCCTTGACCAGATTTATCATGCTGCACATCATCCATATCCAAGGGAAGAGGGGTGCAAAAGGAATTTAATTCCCAGCATGTGGCACAATCTGATTTTGCAACTCATCTTGTAAATCTTCAAGTATAAAGCATTGTTTTAGCCCATGGAAAGGGGCTATGCTGCCGGCAGTTAGAGAGATAGAGGTAGAAAGAGTTTCTGTTCCAGTATCTCAAAATGTGATGAAACACTGAAAATATAAACTCTAGATATTATCAGTCTCTCATTTATCTTGATAGCCATTACTGGAAAGGAAAAAATTATGTCCTATGGAGGAGAGAGGTTAGCAGATAGGAGAAATGGCTATAGTACTAGAGCTGACTTAATTTTATCTACCTCTACCTGGAGCCCAAGGAACTCCTCTCCATTGGCAACAATGGTACATCCATCTTCTCATGCAAAGACATCCTGAGTGAATTGGTCTCACAAATCCCATAACAGGTAAGAGGATTTCAATTAGGATAAGATCTGACATTTCAAAGCAGGCTTCTTAAAAATACAACCTGCCAATGACAGTCTATACCAAATTTTGGATTAAGGAACATTGGACAGGTCTGTGCTCTTCTAAATCCCAGGATCAGCCACAAAGGAGAAGGAAGGGGATGAGTAATGTATGCAAATGACTGCATTCATATTTGAACACAAATCAGAAATGCCTGTCATTAAAGAAATCCCTCGGCTTGTACCCACCTTAGGATTCAGACTGGATAACACAGTATAACATAGCATAGCAACATTTATACCTGTCAAAACTGAAAATAACCTGCTTGCCACACTCCTGGATGGCTGTTTCACTGACACACAGAGAGCACTGGAGACATTCAGTTGTAGTAGCATTTTCTTCCTCTTCAGCTACTCCAGACTTGTGAACCCCACAGTTACAGACAAAATTCTTTTAGCAAGGGCCTTGCATTTACTTGTACTATATAACTATATATTTTTAACTATAATTTTTTTATAACTAATCTCAAACCTATTTTTCTCTGTGTCTTTMATTTTATGTCTTTTGTTCTCCAGTTATTTAGTCCTTCTACCATTACCTCCCAACTCTGTTGCAACTAGTTTCACTAGCACACTTCCATTTTCTAGGCAGCAGTCTCTAGTAAAATTACCACAGAAGACTGGTCCCAAAATCAATCATTAGGAAGAGCTTTCAATAACAACTTCCCTCCAGTTAGAAAGGTCTCTTTTCACTGAAATCTGCCCTTTAGCCTACCTATTAGTCACAATTTTACTGCCATTACTCAGCATGTCTCTCAGTTTCACATACCACACCACTCCAGGAGCTAAGCAAGGAGGACTGCATTTCCATGACTAGAAACACCAGTGCTTCTATCAGTGACTAGGTTTACCTAGATTATGCTTGATCTGGCCTCCTGCATTTTCTTTCCTTTTTCTGCYACCTTATGTCCTATTCTTACTTTTAAAAGAATAGAACAGTTGCTATGAATAGCCTGCTCTCCAACAGGGCTGTCCTTGCCTGTTTGTCAAAGACAGACCCACATTCTGCAGCTGAACAGGGTCTTTTTTCCTCTGTTAAGTCTTATTGAAAATAATGTTCTTGAGCCTGCAATTATATGGGTCAGTTCCTTCCAGATACTGAGATGACAATGATCCAGCCATTCTCCAAAAGTTGGCTTCAGCTCTTTCTCCCACTTTGGCAGAAGCCATTTCACTTTCCAGGTTTTCTTAGCCACTAAAAACCTGCAAACCTGAATAGTCAGAATCAGCATCCTGACTGAAACAGAAACAAAGTATCTGATAAATTGTTGGGCAAACTACTTTTTTCCCCTTTTATTTATGTGGCTGAAGAACCTTTTGCTATTTTTTTTTAATTTATTTTGCAGAGTCAAAATCAGCTTGTCTCATGCCAATCCTCATTTTACCCCTACATTTCCTAACCTCTTACATGTGGCTTTCTTTGCTGACCTGTTCTTTTTTCTACTCCTTATTCAGTCATATCTGATAACTTGTCTTCCATGTTTTTCACTTCACAAGATATGCCATCCATCTGGAGCAGAGAAGCTATAGASTGTACTTGCCTACCTTTCATTTTAATTGAAATGGAAATCCCTTAAAGCAAGGTTATTTTCTGCTTCATTCTACAACTTAGTGTCAGATCTAAAAAAGTATTGCTTCTTGCTATTTCAGAGACTGGCAAGGAACTCTGCTGGTTATTGCATTCAGAAATGTCTGAATTTAGCTATTTGTTCCCCTCTATAATCCAGGAAGTCAAAGCCTCCCATAATGACAGACCTCTAACAAGCAAGATCGGTATCTACCAAATCCAGTTCTTGAGGTCATTGGCAGATGTACCACACTTGCTCAGCAATCAGACTTCCCCAGAATATCTTTGGCTCTATTAGGTTGGTTATTTAACTCATTATCTCTCCTTATTTACCTCATTAAAGGCTTACAGTAACATCAGACTGTTTACTTCTGCCTTTCACAAGCCAGGTATGCTCCACTACCTGCACTCCAGCTATTATCTGCCCTTCCTCACCTTCTCCTTCAGTAACTGTTTCCAGATATACAAACACTCACACAGCCCCCTGCCCAGCCTCCTTTGTCATGTCCTTAAATACCCACTTGAACTCCTTCCACCATTTCCAGGTGAAACTGCAGTCCAGCAATTTAGTCTTAAGGCACATACTTTTTATGTCATACCCAAAAAATTATGCAAAACACCTCCTCAACCAGCAACCATCTTAGCTATCTCCACAATTGTTTTGCCATCTCTRCTGCACCTCAGTAGTTATCCTCATCTATTGTTCCTTGACAGAGTTTTTACTAAAAATAATTTTTAAAAAGGAATCCTATCCCCACCCCCCCCCCCCTTCCAAACTTTTATTCTGGACCCATAGAATCTCTTTCTACCCTTGGCTCTTGGCTATTCAAGTTCATTACTTACCCAGTAAATCCTTAGCACTCATTTAAGTGTGATGTTGTCCACAGATTGATTCTGCCACAGCAAACTGCAATGAATTTTGGTCACATTTTATTTCTATTCAATCTACCTATTTTACACAAAAATATAGGGTACTAGCTCTTCATATTTTGTTTGATCTCTGCCTTGGTGCTTTATTATCTTCCTCTGTATTCCCAGGTATTAGCAAAAGGAAAAACAAACTGCCCAGAAAAAGAACTCTTGTGTTATGACCCAATAGATACAGTCCAGGTTGATTGGGATACCTTCCCAGAGGTATCCCAATAWTTTTATTATATCCCAATATTAATATTTTTTACATAATATCCTTAAGATACAATCTTCCTTATTCCTACTTTAAATCAAATATAAAAGTACTCAACCTTCTTCCTTTAACACAAATAAAATAACTGTGTTTGGCAAACAGGTTGTCTACCCTCATTCTCTCTGCTGGAATTTCACCTTGCAGGAGCTCATGCAAGGCATTTTTTATTTGCTTTGGTTAATGTAAGTTCAAATAAACTCAACACTCAAAGCCAAACTTTCAAAAGGTGTCATATATTTTGTCTGCTTTGAACTCAAGGATTTTGCAGGCTTTCCCTGTAGATCTGCCAAGGTTAGCAGAGTTCAGAGAACCTAGCCCAAATTGCCAGGCTGCAGTAAAACCTGACATGGAGATTCATCTAGTTTGAATGTTTATTACAATTGCTTTAAACAATTACCTCCTTGGTCCTTCTGACACCCTGAAGAAAAGCAGCAGAAATGGATTTTACAATAATGTCATCTGCAGAAAACTGTGTTGGGACTTTTAAAGAGCTGCACATTATGGGCCTGTTGCTGCTGTAGTCATCCCTATTTCTTTTTTACAAGGAACTGCTGCTGTTCGAAATGAGCCACAAGTCAGATTCTGAATTTCAGCTCTTTGAATTCCCTCTGTGAGTCAGTTTAATACCTGCTCTAACATTGTTTCCAACTCAAGTCTGACCACTCCCTCTCCTTCCAAAGCCATATTGGAACATGGGATCTTGTTCATGTGGCTGGCCTCATGGCATGCTGACATCATCCAGTAGATCAGTCACCTTGTAAAGCCAAATGATGATCAATTTTTTTCCCAAACAAGTCTAAATTAATTACACTATTCCTGGGCTGCCCACAGGTTGGAGGTCAAGAAGTGACACATGCTATACACATACAAACAAGAGATTCCCTCAAAGCTCTACACTCAAAAGAGAGTGAAATATGGAGCTCTTTCATAGGTAAACTCCCACATCTAACTTAAAACAAAGAGGAATACAAACCATAACCAAAAGGATTACTAAGGATGCTTGCATACATACAATAGGAATTTCCTCCTAATCCTCACCTTCCTGTGTTCTGCACCGGCCATCTTCACCTACATATTCACCTGGTCTAYATCTGCACTGGCCATATTATGTACTTTCATGAATAACAAATTATAAAAGGGTAGAATGAAGAATAAAATTATTTTATCACTTACTACAAAAGTATTACTCCTGGAAATATTAAAAAAAAAACAAACGGAAGCTGAAAGGGTCAGAACGTGTGCCTGCCCAGATGATTCTGCAATAAACATGTAAGCATTTCAGATGTGCTCTGTTTCAGACATTAGTCAGAATCATAGAGATTACCTCTTTACCTTTTTCTACAAAGCACAGACAGTACAGGTTGACTCTATAAATTAACCTCCTAGCCCCTCAGTCTGCTCATTGTACCCTCAGTAAAACTGAGGCTAGAGAGCCTCAAAAATCCCTATGCTACTGCTGAGATCTCTGTATTCCAGGTGGCATCCCTGCCACACAGCAGGTTCACTTTGCCCTCTGCGCCATTTAACAAGAACAAAGCAATGTAAAGAGAACAGGAAACCACCAAGAGACTGGGTTGATCAAATGACAGGTCACTGCTAAAAATATATTTACTGATCTCTTTAAAACTGAGGTGGGTGAGCAGCAAAAGAAAACAAGGAACAAAGTGTTTTGTTGGAACACAGTTTTAGCTCATTAGCTGCTGTGAGTTGAGAGGAGTTGAGACCCTTAGCTAGGTTCTTAGGCATGGACATACGTGAATTGAGAAAGCATGTAGAAATCCTCTGTTAAGGGTGCACTGACTCTGCCAACGCGCTGCCCTCCCGAGCCTTTCCGTAGGACATATTTGCTCACTCTCGCTTCTCCTCGCAGATTAGCTCTGTCTGCTCCCAGGCGCCTACTCTCTCTTGCTCTAATGTGATTAAATAAGCTCCCTGTCTCTCCAGGCTTGCGCAACCACCTCTCGCTTAGTCACCTAAGCGCTCCGCAACACCCCAAAGGAGTGGAGTCAGCTGAAACAGGAGCRTTCCCAGCTCTGACATGTAAAGTACTTGCACTCAGTGCTAAATAAACTTGGAAAAATGTTCACAATGCAGCCGTGTGCACAAGATGCTGCAACCTCAGGGCAAGAATAATTATACACAAACAAGATACTTGGGATTTATGTTCCCCTCAAATAAAAGTGTGCACTGCTCATGCCAATCTCAGCGCTTCATGGTATGCCTGCAATCTGAGGCAGAGGAACAGATTCTCTGTYAGAGTTAAGAGATTAGATACCATCATTGCTTTATTTTCCAATAAACTTTAGAGGCATTCTAAGCATTGTGGGTACACATTGATATGCTTCTCACCATACAAGGATAAGGATTCATGGGAGGTCTTTTAAATGCCCTTTTGCATTAGTGGTATTTATTCAGGCAATTTTCTATTGGCATATGTTGATGATTCCTTTTCAGAAGTTACAGGGTTAAAGCTGAAGCCCACAGGAATACCAGACCAAAACAAAACTGAGGAAGTTTCAGAAAAAGAAACAAGTACTCCTAGACCATTCCAAGCAAAGGTTTATCTAATATGCTCCTTAAATTCTCTCACGAGGGAGAGAGCCAACTGCTTGTGCAAGTAGTCTGTTGCAATGCTTATGCATCTCTCAGTAGATGACTACTTCTCCTAACAGCCAATATCAATTAAATCTGTTGCTAATGAAGTCAATCTCTCCTCTTCTCAGTGAACACAGCAAAAGATTGATCACRGTTTTCTTCATAATGACTTTTTAATCACGGTCATATTTATCTTCTCTTCCTGAGGGGAAAAAAACCTAAAGCCAATTCTCTGATCTTTTTTTTAAAAAACCTCTCAACACACTCCTTGTCTTTGGATCTGTAACTGTTTGAATGTGCTGCATCCATGGGCAATGACAAAAACAAAATCAAAGAAACCTATGCTAAGAAGTCTTGTCTGCAACAGGCCTGAGATCTCTCAGGACTCATTCTCTTGAACCAGACTCAGCAGCGAACACTTGCAGTGACATTTCATTACACTCCCATGCTCTAACAAACCCCACTCTAAAAATCAAGGGAGACTCCCTTTCATACCTGCTCAGTTCTGCAGTGGAACCTGAATGGTGTGRCTTACAGAGTTGAAAGGAGGCTTTGCAAGCTTTGTGGAAGTTGCTGCAGACAAGGAAAACTCAACAAACACCTTCAGGAGTACTTTAGTAGGCAATTGCTCGCTGGTTGGAATGCAAGTTACACCACGTTAGACCCACTTCATACTTTGCCCCAAGGAACCAGCAAGCTGGGTGGGAGACCAACAGGCATTCCCACCAGCCTGTCAGGCTGGACAAGCTGCAAGAACAAGCAGCCAGTCTGATATTCTTGCTTTCCCTTTCTTGACCTCAACTATAGAGAAGAAAAAGTTAATGCAGGCTTCAACCTTTGTATTTAGGTCAAGTTCTGTTAAAATTGCAAGGGAAGAAGGTTCAGGGGTTCACAATTTTCTTAGCCAAATGAGTACAGAATTTACATTCTTCTGCTTAGAAGACTTACACAATGCTATGCAAGTGATATGTGAGCGGTAACTAGCTCTTTGCAGGAGTCCTCTGGAATCAAAGGAGAGAAGCATATCACTAACAAGTCTATCTCATTTTTAATATTCTGTCTGCAGGTGGCCACTATTTCCATGATCCAGTCCTATTCCTTGTCATATTCTGCTACATGGAAAAAAAAATTATATATAAAATAAGTATATTAAGAAAAAATAAGTAAGAGGAATAAGTAAGAAGAGAGAAAAAATAAGCATATTAAAGTGTATTAACCAGGCATAGAAAAAGGATGGTAGCCACAAAACCCATGGCATGGAGGAAAATGTTATTTTTYGCCACTGGCGATTTTCTTTGGGTTAGCAGAACAAGTAATTTTGACTGTGAAAAGGAGTACATGCACTGAGCTCTGTGAGCTCATCATGGTATCCTTGCTGGTGCCAACTAGTAGCAATTCAGAGCTCAATTATTTATTGAAAATGAATCCATTACAGTCTACAGGTACCAGTCAATTTAAACCCTTGTGAGAACTAGTCAGAAACTGAGTGACTTCAGACACTAAAACATTTTTGCAGGTTTCAGAAGCTCAAATGGGCACATGGAAAAGATACTGTCTTCCAGTACCCCATTTTGCAATTGATTAGAAACTATATCCTTTGTGCTTGAGTCAGGGTGGGGAAAATATTTTGAGACTGCAGTTTGATCTGAGTGTTGCTTTTACTTGTGGTTTGGCAAAAGACTCTGAAATGCTGTTAAATCAAAAAGGCAAAGAAAACCTGCAATTGCCATGTCTCTGCTTATAAAAAAACATTTTAAAATAACCACATGCATCATTCACTACACAGATGCCACATTCTTCCCTACCCTTATTTAATAGCTAGCTGTCAATCTACGTTGAAAAGCAGTTACCTGACATTACCATAATAATGCTTCAAAGCTTCATATTAAAGATGGGTATCTTCCTAGGCAAGCCCATAGGGGTAAAGGAAAAAAAAAAGGCCTTTTCTCTCTGGAGTTGCAAAAATGCAGTCCTCTAAGAGATGATAGAGTACAGCCAGGCAGGAACAAGAATCACAGACACTCCTGACTTTTCTTTACTGTAATTAAGCTGAGCGAGATCAACAAATCTGTATCTGCATAAGACAGGTTTCTCATCTCTATTTCTATTAACTGTGGTAGAGAGGAAACTAAATGTGAACTGAGACCTCTGGCCATTAGCATAACATAAACACTTCTTCCATCTTCCAGGATAAGCATTACACTTCTCAGGACAGCTCATGCGCAACCACTTTGATGTTCAGTCATTCTCAAAACGCGCTCCTTTCACATGCTCCTGCTGTGAGCAAACACTGCAATGAAAACTTGCCTGTGTCACAGGTTTGGGAGATGGTGCCACATGTATGAGCCAAAGAACCTCAAAATCTTTTAAGCTGAGTTAATTTGATATTGAGTAGGGGGAACTGGAGCTGACATTTAAATTCACTGTTTTCAGAGCAGGATTAGAAGGAGGTGGCAGGAGCCAAAGACTGGCTGAACATCTGAGACACGCAGCTGACTCCTTTAAGTGTGAGGAATGGTGAGAAATCAAAGCATAGAAATCCTGTGAAAAAGGGCCCAGATGCTTAGGTGAAAGAAAAGTACAATMAAGTAAGGGCTTACCAATATATATAGAACCTTTCATTCCCTCTGCAACAGAGTAGGGAGTTCAGGACCTGACAGTAGTTAGAAAGCAGAAGGCAACAGCTGCTTCACAGGAGAATTTCCAACACCAAATATACAGCAAGCACTGGGAATATTCTCTCTTCTTCCAGCATGTATTGAGATCCAGTGGATGAGTTCCAGAGCACAGACTTTCCTTAGAAGCTACTGTCAAGAAATTGATTGACACCAGCATCCATGCTCTGCAGATCTCTTATGCAGCCTCCCATTGACTAGGCATTCCACATCTCTGCTTTCCACTCATCAGAAGCTAAGTGTTGCAGGAATGTAGCTGTGCCAGTCTTCCATGTTGTGAGAGAAGGTTGCACAGACCTCTGACACATTAGATTACACAAAGGGAAGCCATCAGGAAATGGTACAGAACCCCAAGTGCCCATAAGAGAAAAAAGAAGGGTAAAGGGTAAATTTCCTTCGTGAACTCTGTCCCTTTGAGAGAGAGAAACTCTGCCACTTGCACTGTTCATTGTGAGACGAATGTGTTCCTGTGAACCATCATCCAGTAGCTCTCCATGCTAGGATTTTTCATCCTAGTGAATATCCTTCAACTTTTCATTCTCTGAACACAGACATAATATCACCCAAGGATGGACAAAAGGAATATTTCTCAGCACCTTTCCCCTGTAGCTTACAGCTGGTGAAACCACCTACATGAGAGCAATGGCACCTACTCAGTACTCTGAGACACAGCATCCATTCAAGGCAGGGAAGCTCCTTATTCAAGCATAGCACTGTTGTGGGCAAGGCAGACTATTTATAAATTTGTATGCAACGATGTTTACTCTGATACCATTGGATTGCTTCATACCAGCGCTTTGACTGAAACAAGATGAGCTAATGGGAGCCCTGACTGTTGGAAGCCAGCTTGGTTTCAGTTTAAATGCATGTATTTATTTAAGCTTTCACAAGGTTTCCTATTGACTCTGCACATAAAAGAAGTTAAGTCAATGAAGAAAGAGAGCCTCAAGAGCTCAGAATGGTATTTGTGAGCTCATGCCATGTCAGGAGAAAAAACAAATACCCCAACAGTTTTGGATACCATGGGCTTCTTTCACAGCAGCTCACTCTACATCCCTGTTTCCCTCTTCCTCTGAAAGAGGGTTTCCCTGAAGTAGAAGAATGGGGAGGAGAGGGCAAAACAGTTTAATAATGCAAAAAAACTGTTTTTCAATTCTTCACACTGAGTTTTCAGTTAGCATACAGAAAAGCTTCTACATTTGGAAAACCTAAAAGTACACAGCTTTTGCTGTGAACCAGCACAAGACCCATCACACAGAAGCAATGTGTGTTCACACGCATGCATGAACATGTACACAAACACACATACTTGTTCACATATGCACAGGCCCAGAGGCAGTGACTACCACTCTTTCTAGGGCAGTTCCATCTGTGCTTTTGAGAACACCATTTTTCAGTAAGAACATCCAATTCTGAATCAGTTTTCATGTACTGGATCTGAAATATTAACAGGCCTCAGCAGCAAATCTGAGCTCTGGTTCGGTCCTCTCCTGGGCCTGACGACAAAAGTTACTGTTTCTTAGCTTTTCTTGGATCTGTCATGGATCAAATTGTGTCAACATTAACTCATGAAGCTTCTGGACCAAAACAGTAATAGAGCTATGAAGAACTAAGCTCTTCAGTCACAAAAAATATGAGTATTTGATGTATTGCAACAGCGCTTTTCATTAAATGCTTGCATGAAGTACAGCAACCCTGACAAAGTAATTTGTGGTTTGTGCAGGTATATGGCTACATTAGACCACACAGGCCATTTAAATAGTGCATTATGCTGGCAATCATTGCTACTAACCCTATGTTAAGAGCTGTGGGCAGACACTTCATTAATGCACACACAGATCGCCAGGATATTGTGCTGGGTCCATGCTGCGAAAGTGTAGAATATAGAAGCAAGATTGAGTGGGATGATGAAGTAACCTGGCAAATCTCCACAGGGTGATGCACCCAGGAGCAAATGACAGAGCATCTTCACACCACCCGCTGGATACACCACTGGACTGGAATTCAGGTGCAGACAGATGTTTCAATGATCTCCATTGCCCAAGCATGGACGAGCCRCCAATCAAACCTAACATGCTGGATCTGTGGAGGAGGAAACACTATTACTAGCTTCCTTAGCTTTAAAGACTAGCAGAAAAAGAGTACTKGTAAACCTACTGAAAGATAGGGTTACCCAACATTTCCCATTCTAAGTACTTCTTTTGTGGTTGACTTTATATTGGCTAAACCTAAGGTGTCAGGTGTAACATTTCCATGGCAGGATCTTCTCCCAACATCCTTTTTTCTTTTGAAATTGAGATGGCAAAACCAAGTAATTTCCTAAACTTGGGAAATGGAGATACCCACTTTATGAAAAAAAATCTGTGTAAGCTAAGGAAACATTGGCTGCTTTGGCTCTTAGCTCCCAATCAACTAATACAAAAATGATAAATTCACTAATAATTGAAGAACTCACATTATACCAAGAAAACATGAAGGCAGATACAAGAACTCTTCCTTTTAAGCGTCATGTAATCTAAACATTGTTCAACAGCTATTACTAATAAAGGCTAGCAACAAAACGTGTCACAGGAACAATCCTAAAAGTTATTAAAGAACAMTGAGCTGGGGACTTTAGCTTTAACAAAAAAAGAACCAGTTTCAAGCAGGAAGAAAGAAAAGGTTAATAACACAGTAACCTGCAATGCCTACTCAGAAAACGCTTTTGTTAAGAGGCAAGTATCAACAGAAGTGAGCAGGAGTTTCTCAGAAAGAGGTGTTTCCTGTCTCCTTTCTAATGCATTTATCAGATTGTGGAGGACAAAACTCCTCATCTTTTTAACCAGAAGGTTAATTTGTATAGCTATATTCTGTGGACAAAAAGCCTTATGATGCATTGCGGACTAAAGAAGATATTCAATAACAAGCTAGAACAGAAAAGGAGCAAGCAAACAATGTATTTATTTTGCCAGCTACTTTTTTTTTCCAAATACCTTTTTTTTTCCCTAAGAGAACACTGGTTTCATGCTTTTTCTGGAATTACTTTTAAGATAATTCTTTCCTGGCTGTTTTCCCTCTGTCTCCTTCCCCAGATCTATCCCCCCTGCCACAAGGAGAGGCAAAGTCCTGCCACATTTGAGTGGAATGTTGACGCCCACGTGGGTGGGTGCAGAATTAGCCAAAACAAGTCTCTGCATTCCTTTGGATGTCAGCACCTTCTTCTGGCTCTTTCCTAATATCTTATTAATAGGGAAAATCTCTTTTCCAAATCAACCTTCCCCCATTCTTCTATGGTATAAAGAAACAGAAATGAAAAACTTCCTTAAAAACAGAAACAGAAAACCTTCCTTAAGCAGGTGTCCAGGCTTATTTATAGCAAAAGAATTATGCTAGTTAGACAATTGCAATTTTTCAGTTGCCCAATTTAAATTCCTATAGGTACCTAATAAACCATCAAATGAAGAAGAATTACCAGTAAATAGCAATTACCTTAAAAGAACAGTACTTTAAATATTAAAGTGACACTTCATTAGTTATGCTGGCAAACAGGTCAGTTTGAATCAAATGGCTATTTTAAATTAGTGGTCCTATTGCAGACATGGGGTGTAATTTTTATTACCAAATACCCAGCCAAGCTAGTGACCTTACAAACATTACTCAAGAAATGGTTGAGAGTTAATTAGAATACCGTGCCAGGGAAAAAAAAGAATAGGCTTGAACATCTCTGAATTCTTTCCAGGAAGGTGTTTTTAATAATGGCAGTAGTTTACTCCATTTAGAGGTCCATATCCTCAAGTCAAAATGTAGGCTTTTATGAAAGCAACAAAACATAAGACTAGAAAAATATTTCCATCCCTTTCTTTCCAACAGCAGCATTTTTTTTCTCAAGAAACAATATGAAGAGCCTTCAAAGCATTTATGACTGTAGAACTGTATCTCTAACACAACAGTGACTCTAAGTTTCTGCTGATATTACCTTTTGCTTCACATGCTGAAAGTACTGAGAAAACCAACAAATAAATTTCTTTTGASGGTGCTTTTATTTTTAGCAGTCTGTGGTGTTACAACTCATAACAAAATCACATGGCTGGTTTACATTTTCTTTGTTGCCATCTCTGTTTTCTATAATGTACACCAGAGTGATAACTCAAACAACTGCTATCTGTAACACCACTGCAAAGTCTCATCACACAGAGAAATTCCTGTATTTTCATCACTCCTGAAAATTGTATCTCTAAACTTTCCCAGCAGACATAAAAAGTAAGCTGTCACAATGCAAAAGGAATAGAACACTCAGCATGGCTTGTTACTTTTAGGTTTCTGTACAGATATTCATTCACATTCATCTTTTCATCCTTTCTCTTCATTTACTTTCATCCCAGTTTGTATCCAWGACTGCCATCAGGTCCTTTACACAGTCCTATCCAGTGCATTCTGTGATGGCAGTGACTTAAGTAACAAGCAGCTGTGGATCCAAAATTCTGCCCAGCTTAAGTAGAGCATTTAAGGTTTTTAATGCCATAACTGGGCAGAATGTGCCAACTGCTTTCCAGACACAAAAGAAAGAACATGATACTATGAGTCATGATAGAGGATCCATGAGAACTGCCATAACTACACTAAAGCTCAACATAGCAGGTAATGCCCACTAAGGTGAATGACTTCACAAAGAACTCAAAGGAAGATTCACAATTAAGTTCAAGTTTGGTAGAAAAATTTTGGTAGTCTTTCTGTCCAAAGATAGAATCCATTCATTTCCAAGATGTAGACCTGCCAGAGGTACAGGGAAGATCCAGAGCCTTGTGAGAAATCTTTGAACTCCAAAACTGTTAGAGCTCTGATAATGTATTTGGGTATTAAAGGGGGGACTTGGAATTAATTTACCTTCCTGAGAAGGTGAGCCCTGAGATGTGGCCTTTGCACCTGAACTTTACATTAAACAATAAAGTACATAGTCCTAGAAACAGGGATCAAAATCCTATATTTCATCTTGTGTGAATTCCTTAAGCAGGAGGCTACACAAACTTCACCACATACCCTCAATGACTCCCTTGAATTATTGCCTAACTTGTGGAATAGTTTTTGCAGGAGCAGTGGAGAGTGTTCCCACACTTCCCTTGAAGATGGGAGACAAGAGTAAGAACACCTCAAGCAAAGCAGGAAACTGGACTTAGATCTGACAGATCCTGAATGATGTCTAGCCACTAAGGTGTTAGATAAAACAAGAGAAAATTTTGACAAAAAGAGAAAGGAATGAGTCTTGTTCAGCAATTTCAGACCAAAGCTGTGAATACCCATCAGCAGGAGAGACTTCAGGCCTCCAGATGTATTTCTTTAGGATATCAGGTGTGTGAATGGAGGTATGTTTGATCAGAGCATGGTGCCTCATGCACTAGCCCAAGAAGATGGTAACATTTCAGATATCTTGTTCTCATTATTTCTTTTAGCTGGCGCCTGGCACATCCAGAGCCTGCTGTCTGTTTTGGATCTCATTCTGAAGAGTGTAACGGTCCTTAATTACTATACAGGGCTCTGGAGCACCATGAACCAAAGGTCTGGATTGCACTCAAGGTGATTCTGTGCCCGATCTTGCACTCCACTGAGAGCTTTGCCACAGGGTTTGAATGGGCCTGGAACCAAACTCACTCCAGCCTCTTAGTATGCTCCACAGAGGTCAACACAACAACCAAGTGAGGACCTGTGTCTGACTGTGTGTGATTATTTTTCCTTGTATTCATGCCCACTGAAAGCTGTCCAGTAGTAGCTGAGATGGGTGAAAAGATACACCATAGACAAAGCAGCAAATCCTGGAATGCTTTTGAGCATTCAGGTCTCAGCCTTATCCTAGCCCCATCTAAGAACTACAGGAACACCTAACAGCATCATGACTGCTTCAAAGAAGAAAAATTTATTTCACAAGCTGGACAGTCAGAAGGACAGAGTAACAGAGCATGGCATGCTGTGCACTCAGCTTCATCTTTTCCAGAAAGAGTAACAGGATATCAGGCAGCACCCCATTCCAAGAGGCTCTCACCATACGCTGCACAGACCCATTGGCACGGTTCTCAGGACAACCAGGCAGCAGAGTCAACGAGCAATACTGCTCAGTTCTCCCACTGCACAGATTACTTGGGGAAAAAGTGAAAAGCCAATTATTTCAGATTAACTGTGGACTTAACAGCCTAATTTAAGCATTCACGCTGGAAAATGAACTACGAAGTACACCTGTAGGAAACAAGGCCCTTATAATCAAAGAAATTAATTTGTTCATTTCAGCTGCGTATTCATTGAAATGCCTATCTCGTACAAATATTTGTCTGATATATTGACATACAAATATAATTTCAGTATACTAGCTGAAACTCTAATTAGAGTAATAGCTATATTTGCTTTGTAAAGGTCTTCCTTGCTGAAATCAATTAAGAGTGCGCAATGAAATTTCATTAAGTTCTACAATATGTTTTTCTACCAAGTGCCAAATTACTATCTTTCCACTATCTTATTACAACCATGCATGATAGGACTCCTAAATAGATACAGAAATCATTGTGCCAACAACATCCTGTGCTTCTTTATCAGTAAGCATGGATTTTTTTTCCCCCCACCTCCTGAAGGAACATATTTGCCATGCACGTAAATGGCACTGAACTGATGAACACAGAATTAAATTTACTGAGGGACAACATGTAGTCACGTCAGCCTCCTGCTGCCCAGAAGGGCTCCCTCATACAAGGAGGCACAACTTCCATTCTGTGTGGCCTGGGTCACAGGCCCTACCTCCAGCAAGCTCACCATGATGGGTGATAACTACCATCCCCTTGTGCCCTCATTTTGCACAATAAACTGTGAGGCAGGGAAACAGGACCTTTACAAATGTATAGGTATTTACATGTTGCTCAGGAAGTGCTACAACAAGGCAAAGAAGCACCAGAAGGGATGAACAGAGGCCTGATCTAACCTGAGAGGCTCAGAAGACAAAGAATATGTGTCTCTCCTTCCCCAGAACAATCACTAAATTTATGGCTGGGCAGAAGAAAATTGTGAAAGAAGGCAAACAGGTACATGAAAAGCAAAGAAATTGAGAAGTCACACTTAGAGTCAAAGATGATGCCAACAATTGCACCCAGACAGACAATGATCTTTGTCTATTCTTCCCAGCACCCTCTCAGTTCTCACTTCTGCCAGCCTCAATCTAAACAACAGGTTTGTCACAACCACATGATTTGGGAAACTAYGTCAGTTCTTCACTCCTGAGCTTCCTCCATGCCTCATCTCTCTATCCAGATCGCTAACACAYGGATATTGAAGTGGTGAGTACAGAAGAAATACCTCTCATAGGCTAGACCAGCCCTTTTGAACAGTAACAGGTTTTTTATTCTAGGCTTGTACACCTGGAGGAATGAGGTCCTAATCCCACCTCCCTAATAATTTTTCCTGGTATTACATTGGCTGTCTTCAATGCCTGAGACCCAGAAGGAAAACAACTGSGTAGGGAAAGAAGACACAAAAGGAGTGCCAGAAGAGATGTGGCCCAGAGGTATGGAAAGAAGGTAGACCTGTGCTACAGATGTGGGCTGCTCCTGGGAAGAGGGACCTGGAAAGCACCTGGTAAAAGTAGGATCTTCACAAATATAGAGGGGCCAAAGTGAAGTAACGCAGCTGAATAGTTCTGGAGTCATGAGTGATCTCACAACACTGAAATCTCAGAAGTGTCTCTGCATGACAAAAATTAAACAGGTGCCTTAGTACTTTGGAGAATTGGCTCATGTTGTAAGTTTGCACTTCTTAGCTCCTTAGTCGAACAGAAACACTTTCTTTGCTGAGAGACCCCAGAAAGGAGCAAAGAATTGTGTATTTTGCTGAGGGCATAAAAATGTATTTAACATGACCCTGAGATTAGATTTGTTGGTTGGAGCAKGGTGCTAATGATGGCAAGGATATGGGTTCAATCCCTGTATGGCCCATTCACTTAAGAGTTGGACTCAATCATCCTTCTGGGTCCCTTCCAACAGAGAATATCCTGTGATTATATTTTCTAATATAGATAAGGACTAGCACTTTTATAAAGCCAGACAAATATAAGTTGGGTTTCTCAGATATTGTATTTAGGACTAGCAAGAAAATCTTCACCATTTGGGAGGAGTTTTATTCCACCAGCAGCACTACCACCCACCTAAGTCTGTCCATGTGTTTGTGTGGAAGAGTGTCATGTCTTCCTGCAGCACTCATGTCAGAATTAAAATGCCTTGCATTGTAGACGCATTAGGAGTGCTTTATCATGCTCTACTCTTGCACACAGTGGCTCATTATGATTGGGTAACTCAGCCATTAAGCTGCACAATAAGCCCACGCTGAATCCTAAAAAGGGAGCCATATATAGGCTATGGAGGTGTTGAGTAAGGGAAGATTTACTGTGCTCCACATAATTAATTTTGCCTTCTATCTCTCCTGTATTTTAAGCAAGCTGCTAGTTGAACACACTGAATAATATTATTATTCAGATGCAGTTTCATCAAGCATCTTCCAACCTAATGGAGTCCTATTGCGTTCAGACTGTTCATGATCCGGTCACAGAGAACAACTGAAAATCTTTCTTCATAAAATACAGATTTTTTTTTTTCTTTTTCCATTTTCTTTGCAGCTGAAAGTCCTGGTTGCTTTGGAACATGGATAGGCATTGCATCAGACCCAGCATCCTCCATCATCCATATTAGCAGCTGCTCATTGCCAGGCAGCTTTTGGAAGAAGCAGCTTTTGGACAAGAGCAAGGGGAGGGCAGGAAGCACCCAAATAAAACAAACTATAGGGGAGGAAAACAAAAAGCAGAAGAGTGAGAGAAAGGGAAATTGAGAGCCTTTGGGCAGAGAGACTGGAGTTAAAATGCAGTAAAGTAAAAGACCTGACCAGAATCAGCTTAGGTGGTAGAAGGAATATGCTACACCAAAAACAAGGGAAGAAGAAAGATCACAGCAAGCTGATCAGAGCCCAGGATGGGGAGCCAGGCAATGGCGGGCAAAAGGTGGAGATGGAGAACAYCAGTCTAGCACTACCAGGAGATGAGATGCATGTGATGGCAAAGGCCAGGATATGGAGATACCCATGATAAGCTGCATGGGAGTATCATTCTAGTGTGACATTATAACATTTTTGTACCTTTTCTACCTTCAAAWACAAACCAAATTGTTACTGTATGTTAACTGCTACTGTCTTGACGTTAAAAGCAAGTATTTTCAGCTGGCAAAGCCAAGACTTAGGGTCTTAAACAGTTGTTGCAATGTTAAAGTGTACCTCTTGTACACCAACATGTTAATGCAGCCTATATTATGATGACTATTTGCTGCTCTTTCCTTCTACTTATTTCTCTTGTGCGTTTTCTTTCATGACTGAGGTATGAATCGTTCCAGCACGTGCCTTTAATTCATAAATATTAGGTAGGCTGTTTCTTCCCCCACTGAGTATTACTGCAATTAAATGTATTTTTTCAAATGAAGCTGTTAATATTCATTAACAACATCTTTCAGAGCTCTAGACTGCAGCTCAGACTCATATGTACACCTGCTAACTATAGTTTAGTTGAGAACCCTTTTTAATGGAATTCTCTCTTCTTAAATATCACAAGAAGCAAATCCATTTAAACCTCATCATATTGAATGATACATTTAGTGATCCAGCTGGACACTGGAACATTAAATGTTAAAATGCTTCAAGAAAGAGTATGTCCTCTTTCCAGGATAGAAGAGCTATTCCTATGCTTTTTGCAGTTTACAATGGGTACTCACAGCTCTGTTKTTTCCTAAAACTAAAAGCAAAACCAAAGATAGGCCTGTATAAACAGAGAATCATAGGAGTTTCATAGTTTTAAGCCTAACTAACCAAAAAGCAAACAAATTCATAGCTTCACTGAGAAGAAGGAGATGACAGCACTAGGAAGCGAAGCATGAAGCCCAGTATAAACCGTGTGACTGCATGCATTTTATAAACAGAAATAATACTCTACTAGAGAGAAAGTATAGTTGATATAAAGGACAGGGATTCTGTCTGACCAAACCAGATACACAAGAGGGCTGTGCACAAAAGTAGGATCCATGGACCTGATCAAATAAAACACTGAGATGTAGTAATCGATACTATTTTCATTGCCAAAACCTAGCAGAGAAAAAACCAAACTCAAACAAAGAAACAAAAAATGCCAAACAAAACAGTCCCTTGGGGCCTGTGATTTTCCACTGATTTTAACTAGGGGGTAAAAAATAATGGTGACCATCAGAAATCCAAGGGATATTGACCAAGGGAGTTACCTGGGCAGGCTTAAGCTGAATTTATCACCAAAATATATCTTCTACAGGGATTAAGCAAGTAAATAAATAAGTCAGGTCTTGGATAAATAAACAACTCATCATTTATCATCTCTATTTGTCAGCAGATTGCATTGTGATTCTCTCACATGCTTTCACATAACTCAGGTAACCAAAGAGGAGGGTTGAATGTGCTCTAGACCCATGACCCATTTATTTCTTTTCTAGGCACTAATTTCCCCCAAGTACACCTCAAGTGGAACAGCTCCCTGGCAGCCTCTGAATAGATTTTTTTTCAGCATCTGACTACAAAAGGGCAAAGCTGGAACTTGATTTCAGGAGGAACCAGGAAGGTGAAATTCCCTTTACTAGGTTATTTGGAATGGAGGCATGTGTTTAAAAACTAAGGGAGAGAACACAGTGGAAAATAAATCCCCCAGAGCATGGTTTCCCAGAGCTCAGAATAGGTGCAATGAAAAAAAAAAGGTGATAAGTCAGTGACAGCTTTCAAACTATGGATGAAGTCTATTAAAAAAAAAACCAAAACCTGTAGTGCTCCACTTCTTGGAAAGATGAAGAGCCTTCATGCTTATTTATGTTGCAGATCAATCCTGATTTAGGCAGCTGATAACTAGCAACTGTTTTGTTCCTCTGTGGCCTCAACAACAAAGAGGCAAAACCTCTAGGAAGCTTCCAAGATGAGTTCCACACCAAGGAGAGAAGGGGATGATTCTCCCTCCACACACACTTCTATTCAAAGAGCTCTGGCATTGCATGCATTAAGGACAAAAGCAAAGGGACACAGCAGTCCTTCAGCAACATGGTTCAATCCAGGGAAATAAGAACCAGTAAAAGGAATCCTGGGAGACATACCTGGGGGGAAAACTGATTAGATGCATTCGGCCTAACGGACTGTGTAAAAACTGATCACAGCAGCAATACTCAGACAGTGATAATTGTCATCACAAGTTATCAGCAGCCATTGCATTTCAGGAATTTTCTCCACAATCCTTTTCAGACACCCTCTAAATTGATTTTTCCTGGCACATCCTCAAATGTTCTATTTAAAAGCATACCAGCTGTTCAAAAAAATATAGAAGTATTTTATCTGAGCCAAGCAAAAGTACATTCGTACCAATAACTTGTCTGGGATGATGGTCAGCAGGTACAAGATGAAGAAAAAGCCCCACAATACAGCTGAAGAACTGTCACTGCTGATCTAATTCAACTAATGTGATTGAGCAGGGCTCTGTCTCACTGGGTGAAATGCCTGAAGCACAACAGGCAAGATGTGTTTCATCCTCAAATTCCAGGAAAGCATTGTGCAAATGCTCTGCGTGGGAAGGCTGTCTTTGCATGGCTCATGTGACTGAGTACAGTTAAAATGTCCCAAATCTCTTCCTGGTGTAACTGCATCGTTACACCAGAGGCAATCTGCCTTACAAACCTAACGATCTCTCTTGAGGGAATGCTCAACGGGGCAGCAGCAAGAAAGAGAATGGGAGAAAAGGACTTGCTCCTGAAACTCAAGTGATGCTTTTTGTGACCAAATCTTTGCAAATTTAAAGCAACATTAAGGAGCTAAATAGCATAAAGGGCATAGCTGCCAGTGGCAAGGTCCATTGGCAAGATAAAAATGCAAGATGGCATTTTAAGGTAGCAGAGTGGTTTTACACCCTCAATCTTTTCATTAACCTGATGGATTATCTATCTTTAGATGATGTTCCAAAATACTGYTTCTAATACCTGTGAGTAACCATTCCACTGATGAAAAAGCACCTTTTTGGGGATGAAAAAAAAATACCCATTAAACACCTCTGTGTTTCATATAATACCCCCCATGGCAAATATTCAGAGATGAGCAGTTAAGTCATGTGTCCTGTCTTTTCCTCCTCAAAAAAATATATAGTCAGTTGCAAACTACTAATATCATAATTTCTCAYGAACCATCATTTAACTCTTCTCAGTCAATTTTCTTAATTGAAAAAGGAGTTGAAAGCACAGTTAAACACTCCTAATAGTTTCAAGACTTCCTCGGCTTTTGCTCATCTTTGAGCTTTTGCAGCAGAATAGTCAGGATTTGTTTATTAGCCTCTTCTTAGATCTGGATGAGATGTTGGCACTCAACAAACAAAATGAGATTGACACAAACAATTAAACAAAATAGAAGTATCTCTTCCAAAAAACTTTTCAAATATAATCCACTGGAAAAAAGCTGAGTGAGAAGTCAACAATGTAGTTCATTCATACACTCCTCCAAAGACAAACATGGAAAACAGAACTGAGGGGGTTTTGGGGGAGTTTGTTTTGGCTGYTGTGTTTTTACTAATTTGGCACTTGACTCTATATTCCTTCTCTGGCAGCTGGATGTGGGAATAACAATGACAAATGAAGAAAACAAGCAGTTCTCTTACTTCTGCAAGTCCTGTTGCAGAAAGAGACAAAATGATGCTCCAGTGAACTTCAGGCACTAAGGTTCTTATGGCTGTTAGGTAACAACAAAAAAATCAAAGGAATCCAAGTTTACCCAGTTCTTCAGCTGTGACAGCTGTCTGGTAATGCTGCATCATCTGACACTGGATGTTGTCCCAGATATATCAGTGAAGGGTGAAGCTTCTTGGTACCCCAGAGAACAGTTGCTCCTAAAGGGCATGTAAAAGCTACAAGTTTGTAAGTAAACCAAAGCACAAACTATGCTTCTCTCTCTCTGGCGTGTTATCTCAAACACACACAGTAAACAAACACCAGTAGATCTTGAAATCTCTAACCCTGTGCCAAATGCAGTCACAAAGACATGTAAGACATGACTTAWTGAACCGGCCAGTTGGAAGTGGAAGATGAAGTCTAAATTTCACATCAGGCTAACATCTGCACATCTACTGGGCATGTTGATGGTAAACACAAGCTTCTTAGCATAGATACTGATGACATCCTTTATTTCCACTAAATTAACAAAGATCCCTGACGCGGCTGAATAGCAGACTCATCAGACAAGTATAAGAGATATGCTGCAGGGGTAAGATGAAGGACTAATTATCCTAATTTGGTCAAGTTTATTTGAATATCTTGCCTTTGGAGAATAAAGAAGCCTAAGGAAGTATGGTCCCAAATCCCACATCCAAATTCTTTAGACTTATTTAAAAATCTAGTTCGTGAACCTTGGAGTAATTCTCCCAAATATCTTTTGAGGCACCTGCCTGAGTGTGTGAGGGCTTAGTACCTGGCCACTTAGTGGATGTTCAGCATACCTGAGAAAAATAGCTGCCCAAATAAGGGAAATGTGGAGGACRCAGTCAACAGTGATTCACTAGGTTGATATTCTCCCTATTGTTCCCTGAGCCCTCATAGAAGCGGGTGGAGAATTAGGGAACTAATAGGCACAAGGTCAATGAGCTGTTCTGTGAGCAACACAACTGATGCAGCTGAGTCTCCTGCAGATGTATGCCCCACACCCCCCACTTATAACAGCGTTGGCAATCCTAGAACCCCTCTGTTCCCCTCCCAGGGCTCATCTGTCAGCCTGCACAGGCAGCAGCGCATGTTCCATCCGATCTGGAGCTGCACAAACTGACTAGTCAGTGGGCTGTGGTCTCAGGCTAGGCAAGAGATTGATCATTAATGCCAGACCTTCACTTCTATGGGAGGAAATAGAGCATTCTATTAGGAACAATGTGTTAATAGGAGGCCCTCTTTTCCAACTATCTATTGGAACTGATTAAAACTATACACACCTACAATCTCTTTGCCTGTTGCCCCAAGACTTTATCCCCTATCTAATTCAACCAGGGAATTAAAAAATTGTACAGAAGGAATAGAGGTATGCCTTTTGTCATAAAGTCTTGATTCCTAGGAACCAGGCATTATGTATGCTGAAGAAGAATTACCGTAGAATGGACAAATTATTCTCTTCGTAAAACCAAAGTCCAAGGGCCATTCAGAGAAGCCCATTTTCCTGTTCTTAGAGCTAATTTGTTTAGTTGTCCTAGAGGTAAGGTTAGTTACTTGCCATCAATAAAAATTATCATAAATACTCTTCACTTTCAAGTCTCTGAGTTAACTCAGTGCCATCTGAGCCACCCCCACAGAGAACACAGATTCTGGCAACAAAAGTTTCTTGTTGCCAGCTCCCTGCCAAGTGTTAGAGAAAAAAAGTGCTTTTTCTTCTGACTGAGCATCATCATGCACAGCACTTTCCAGATGGCAAGGGAAAAAATGGAGAAGACCTAGTCAGCAAGGATTTAACTGAGGAAGGTGTTTTGCACCCACAAATTTGACAGGATCCAACAGGAACAGCACCACCCATCAGAAACTCCACAGATCAAGTTTCTTTAAAAGAAAACTGTGAATTTCTTGTTAGAATGTCTCCTATAGAAAGTATAAAAATGGAAGGTGACAAACCAGAATTCTAGCAGTCTATCAATCAGCAGCTGAAAGACACTTTAAGGTTTCAATTTATTACCTTCTGGTGTTGGGTTGTTTTTTGTTGGTTTTTTTTCCTTTCTATACAGTATCTAGCACAATGAGATCTGGAAGACTATTCAGTGTTTTTAGGTACTACTGTATTATATACGTYGTGTGCACCATCAGAAAAGGGCACAGAATGGCTGCAAGCTAAGATCAAAGTTCACAGCCATCTCCATCAGAATAAGAGGTTCTTCAGTTTGTCAGATGAAGGACATTTGTGTTACACTCTATATTCTCCRTGGCAATAAATGTTTCCTGGCAGTGCTGTTAAAATGGCAAGTCTTGACTTAATCCTGCCCTTAGTGCCCATAAACTAAGGTAGAATCTCTCAAGGCTGAAATATGCCTAACCTGTTTTCAAGCACCTATTCTACCAGTTTGGATGCTTTATCTATATTACCTGCTGCTTGTCCTAATAAGCAGTAATGCAGAGTTGACAAGATGATTTCCACAAATCCAAAGGTTTCATTAAATGTCAGCAATGAAATGCAGAGACAACCTTAAGAAATGTAACACAAGGATMGTTTTGATTCTTAGATGCAGCATATAGGTAAGAGGATGGAAAGGGCCTTTATATTTTCATTGTAGCCATTGAATTTTGTGGATTGAGTCACAATGCAGGATTAAGTAACTTGAACAGCTGGTAAAGTTACTGCTACTTCAGCATCTGAGCAGCACTGGGATGTAAGGCTGTGACTATCTTCTCTGTGTCTCCTGAAGTGCTCCTCAGAAGTGGAATATACCGCTACATCCACCTATGCAGGAATAATTTTCATTAGTCAATATTATATTGTCTTTCACTGTGCCACAAGGTGACAAAATTGGAAGAGAATGCAGCGCCTAGTACTGTTAATAGTAAAAGCATCAAGATGCAAAACTCTGATCAGCCTGTTATATTGCATAGCTTAATGATAAGATGAATTCAGTGACAGAGTTGGGAAACACGAGACAGTAAAATGCAACAGATTATTTATCCCAGAGTTTGTCAGGGTGCTCACTAAAATCATGTAGGCGAAGATAAATGCTACTGATGGATTTAAGAAAGGAAGGAATCATTCTATGCATGGGATCTGCAGGGAGAATTTAGGCTTCTTATTCAAGGGTGTAAAGCAATCCACCCCAAAAAAGCTTGGAAAGGGCTGTTCCTCCTGTCCATAGTCATGGACAATTAAGTTGCACATCCTTCCYCTTATACCCAGCAACACTTGAGTGAGCATCCCCTGCACATTCAGTGATCAGGGAGGAGTGGAGAACACATAGCACTGGTAAAGTTAACTACAGCAGAGGTGTGGAAGATAGAACCAGTGGGACTTCAGCTGTCTCTGAAGCACAGTACCTTACATTTATCTACGGGCAGGATACCAGGAGTGAAACCTTAATGATCTGCACTGACGTGGCAGATTTCACATTTCTAGGRAAAACAAACAGTAGGGCAGGGACCCTTGAGGCAATAATGGTAATTCTCAAGAACAGCAAATTCACTTTCATCCAAAGGAATATACTTCTGTGTTATATGAARCTCTCATCTTCCCCAGCAGCAGCTGGCCATTCAGCTGGGGAACTTAGGAGACAAGAACATTGCACATTGTGTAACTGTTGAAATTTCATTATACCATTAGAGCTGATGACAGGATTCACAATTTATTATAGGGCTAGGACACCAATGCAAACTTTCTGTTACGAGCAAAGCTAAAATCAGACTGGAACTTTTCCCAGAGTATGGGATGAACAAGAGAAGCCTGAAGCTGAGTTGTCACCACCTTCAAATACAGATGACTTAATTAAAATAAAAAAAGAACATATCTGATTTGACTTTTTTCCCCCCTTACCCCAAAGTCAGCACATTGGAAAGTGAACATAATTTATCTTACTGAAGAAGCACATGTCCAGGTGAATCCAAGGGAGGGGCTGGAGAGACTTGGCAATGAGCTGGAGAGGCTCGGTAATGAACACTTTACACAACTTGGAAGCCTTGTTCCTCCTTCCACTCTGACCACTCTCTGCTGTGTTAGGATTAAAGAGAAGTCTTCAGTGGGGTGTAAACAGCATTTATTCCCTCACTGTGGTTCCTCTATGCTACCACAGCAGTGCAAGTCTCTTTGCTGTTGGTCAGTACCAGAAAACCAGCCGCAAAGCACACCAATCCCAGCAAGGGTACAGCTACACCAGTATCAGGGCATCTCACAAATGTAGAACTTAATTCCACTCCCTCAAACAGAATAAGATATCCCTGGAGAAGCACTTTCATCTCTGGACAGATCTGTCCACCATGTGTATATAATCCACGCCACAGAGGGTGACCTCAAAGCCCTCTTCCAAACCAGCTTCAAGACCATACAAGCAGCAAAGCAGCACCCAGAGGTGCTGACACAGCTGAAACACGCAGACCTGAGCATGCCTGGACACATGGAGCAGGCTAGCGGACCGCCAAACGTGTCTGACAGGCTGTCCACAAACCACTCCTGTGGACACAGGACGAGCAGGAGACACGTGCTGCTACGGTTAAGGTGGTGCGCAGGCAAACAGACAAAACTGCAAAAATCACTTGGGTTTAGGCAATACATACATCATGGATCAGCCCCATATATTTTAAAGTTMTTTGCAAACTACCTTGAACAACATCTCCTCATGGGAAATACCATTACCCAACACAGAGAACCTATTTATTTACAGTACCCARAATCACCAAAGTCCCTCTTTGAGCCGTCAGTCATGCCTAAGAGTTTCCCACTGGCCCCAAGCAGAGCAAAAGAGTCATACTCCATTACGAAAGATCCTTTTAATTTTCTCCTTAACATTCTACACCTGGATCTAGCACAAGCCAGTTTTGTAATAAACAAGTTAATGTGCCTGTGCAAAGTACACAGACCTAAAAAAAAGAACCAAACTAAACATACTTCTATTTATACAGTATAGAGTTGCCATATGAACTGACAGTTAAGACAAAACCACTGAGCAAGTTAATGATTTTTTTATCCCTTCTGTGAAGCATCTACAAGATGAAATCCCATCTGAATCTTGGTTTCACAGCCTTGCCTTATTTAAACAATTCATCTCCTTTTGTCTCTCATTTGTACCGCACTTTGTGCGTCATTCTGGGTTGTTTCCCTGCATATTGCACAATTACAAGTATTCAAGCATACAGGAGGCAAGAATAGCTTAGCTTGTTTCGGTTGCCTTACAATCAATACCTTTGCCTCGGGCACCAAAGAACGTATGAGAAAATGAGTTTTCTGTTTTTATAAACTTTGTCTATCTTCAAGCACACTTTGATCCATTCTTCTACAGAAATGAATAGGGTGGGGCCATTACAGAACAAGTAGAGGCAACAACAACCTTCTCTTAGACTGAATCTTAACAGAGGTGACCACACCAAAGGCCACCCTTCTTAATGATCGTGCTTTTATTTTCCAATTCATTTGGAATCTTTATTCTCCCTTCCTGAATTGAACAAATGCAAGCTTTGTGATATCTGTTCCTTTTTATTTCATGGCATCAATGGGGTTTTTTAGCTTTGATCTGATCTAGTATGCAATGTTGTGAAGGTACTGTCTGCCAAAATAGGAAAAACTATGCAGTTTATGATTGCTGGAAGTGAAAGTTATTTGTGGGGGTGTTTTTGATAACATGGTAATTCAGACCATATCCTTACCCAAAACAACTGAGAGAGAAACAATGTATTACAAAGCTGAAAAACTCTGTTAGAGAATAGTTTCACCACAAAAGACTGTGGTTTACATAAATGAGGATTTACAAGCCTGAGGAAGAATTGCAGACATTTTAAAAGTAGCACAACATTTTCTGAGCAGTTTAGCTCCCTTTCAATCCACCCAAAAGGTAGTTAGATCTTCACCATGCCAACCCTTTTGAAAAACCTGCATTTTTATCAACTCTCCAAATTTTAACAGAACTCCCTTAAAAAAAAAGATCAAAGCTTATTTTGATCACCTTTTGGCTGAGATAAGAGGAGTTTGCCAGAATATGTACAAAGAGGAAAACATCAAGGAAAACCATAAAGAAATGGTACAGAATTCTTTAACACCACAAGATATTTCACATACAGATCTCAGTATTCAGCCAAGGTCTAAACATCAACACAGAGGGCTCCCATCTTGTCATTCTTCTCCAGCAAAAGGAAGTTTAAATTCTAAAAGATGGCAATATCATTATTCCAGTTAATGTTGGCTCAGAGAAAGGCTCTTTTAGTTCAATCTGTGCAAGCACAGCTGAGAGCACTGCTGCCCTTATTCTCTCACYGAGACCTTTCCTACAGTTCATTTTGATCTTGGTCTTTCTCCCACCAATGTTGTGAAAAATCTCACTCTGATATCAGGAGGGATTGGCATGTAGAGAAATATAATGAATTGTGGGTGATTGCTCTATCTTTTGTGCTTTGCTAGCTGTTTAGTAGGCATTTTTTGCTCTCTTGCCAGTTTCCAATTTCAGTTGGGTATTCTGCAGTTTTTAATGGAATATAAAATTCTTTGTTTTGGTTGTATTTTGTGAAATGCCCAAAGGCTTTCCCACACAAGAATCCTATAAAAATGCATTTGTTTTTTATTATTTTTAATAATGATATACTTGATTAAGAGTAGTCTACATATGTCCCTGGCCAACTTGAACCACCTAATTTGGATGGTTTTTACCTCTTTGTTTACAATGTCAGGAGGTGGTAGTCTCTCCACTGCTATATTTGTACCTGAATATTCCTGACTATGTAGTCTGGACAAGAAGCATCATTTATATTATCGGTGTGGAGATCATTATAATACTTAATTCTATTCCAATGTCTCAATTCAAGTGAACATAAAGCTTCCATTCCAAGGATGTAAGGCATAATCATAAACTTGTTACTGCCCAACATGCATTCACACTTACTCATAAGCTCACAAAAAAAAATTAACAAAGATCCAACCACCAAAAGCAATTCTTGGGTTAAAAAGAGATAACAGTTGTTATAACAGTTTGTTGATGCAGTTATCCTATATTTCAAATATATTTGTTAACCGTAGTAATCAAAGACTCATGCAAACACAAGCACGTACCTGAAAGCTGTTTACTAACTCAGAAATACAAGAATCACTAGAAAGAAGTGAGTTTGAGCCTTTACCACAAGAGGAAGGAGGGTAGTGTATGCCTAATAATTTTGGTGGGAAACAAAAAATTTCAAATCAAGTCCAGAATGCTGGCTTCAGCTGAACAATTATTTGTGASATTACATTACCCCTTTCTTCCTTCCCTTCCTAAGAGCATGTGGACAACTGCCAAGTATTTTTTAAAATGTTTCATGAATTTTAACACAAATAACAGTTTCTCAAAGTTTCCATCAGAACAGCCTCATTTGGCATTTGTTGTTATTCTTTAAAAAGACAGGGGGAAAAGTGGTGTGGCCCAGCAGGGAATGCAAAGACAACAGTTTGAACAGAATCTTCATTAGTGGCSTGTAGTCTGATAATTGGTATGGTAAGTTGATGAGGTGGGCAGGATCGCGGTGGTTTTAGGAGCGTTTTGCCAAGAGAAGGTGACTTTGTAGTTACAATCTCAGCTCTAACTGCAGTTATCTGTAATTTTGGTCAGTGAACACTTCCAGCTAGGAAACATAGTCCCTCCCTCTGACTGAGCTATTGGAGCCGTAACAGCATCTACACCACAGGACAGGTACTTCTCCTTGGCTATGGGATAACAGGGAATGTGTATGGGGTAGGATCCATCTCAGATCACTCTGGACAGCTACACTTCTGGAGTGTGACCTATTTAAAAGCCCACTCAACATGAAATGAATGTCATTGTAGAAATTAGTCTTTCTGTACAGTGAGTAAAAGGGATCATGGAGTGACGTACCGTTATGGTTTAGGAATTGTACTCCCCAATTTAGTGCTCCCACTGAGACTCTCCAAACCAAGTGTCTCCATACTCACATGCTTCCCCTTCCCCCTTCGCCTGCTGCTAGGGTGGGATGGAGAGGAGAACTGGAGGCACAAAAGGTGAAGATCGTGGGTTAAGATAAGAACAATTCACTGGAGACAGCAATGACATAGGAAAATGAACAGCAACAATATCAATGACAGAGGGTACAAGAAATGAACAATTCACACAGAAACTCCTCAAAAATTAGACAATACCCAACTGCTTCCTCCACCATGCTATGCCAATTGGAAAAGACTCCTTCCTCTATCCCTGGAAAATGTTGAGAGGTGATAAAAGACAATCTCTAGGTTCTAGACATGCACCTCCTGGCTACTGCAAAAATTAACCCTGTCCTATCCAGAACCAGGACACATACTCAGGTGAGGTTGTCTATGTCAGAAGACCAGAAATTAAGTCAGTTGAATTCCACACAGATTAATGTGCTACAACTTCCTTGTGTTGTTTCAGAACCTGAGAAATTGTCATTTGTTTACCAACAACATAACATTTTGAACTGTCATTTCCTGGATCTTTTTGTTCCTTAAGAACGAAATACTTTTTTTGCCCCAGCTCTGACTAAATGTAAATTTTCACAAGGACAAACCATTCTTATTTTTGCTTAGCCCTGCTTGTAAAGGATTGTTCATCAGCTATGCTTTAAAGGCTGTTTAAAGGCTTCATCTTATCAGTACAAATTGCTGCAAATGAAGAAATACTTCTTCCAGGCAGCACTGATATTTGGAACGTGATATAAATTTCTCTGCTTCCCAAAATCCCACTGCACTAGGAAGTAAAAAGCCTGATAACAGGTTATCACACAATGACAAACAGGAAAAGTGTGGATTTAGCTATTTGGTTCTATGTATAACACTATTCAACATTAACTTGAGTAACCAACTCGTTCTCTTTGGAGATGTCATTGCCTTCACTCAGGATGCATTCAGATACTGGACTGAAAGAAGTGGCAATGCCCTAACACAGCCAGGTGATGAAAGACAGAATGCTAAATTCATAGCATCAGCTTGGTACAACTTTCAGTGGCCTTTGAGCTGAAAGTTTCTGAACTGGCTGAATTACAGACAAACATAATCATCCTGCTAAGACTGCCCAAAGTCATGTCCATCCAGTAGCACTTGTGTTCATATTTGCCACTGTCAACACTGGCCGCTCTGAGTGTGTGTAAAAATGCATCATGAGCAAATGTTAGCTTACACTGCTTTACATGCCCCAAATATTATGGTGCAAATTCACTCATGACATAATGGTTTTGTTTACACAGTAGTAAAGGGAACTAAAATGGCCAGATGCAGGACAAGCACATAGATCCAAAAAGGACCAAAATGCCTAAGTTCCACCCACATTCAAGTGGATCCATAACCTCCAATTCAGCTGCTACCTTTAGCTCTGCTTTTCCATGTGCCACAAAGCACTCCGGCCTCAAAAACACTGAGCATCTCCCATCTACTCCAGCAAAATCCAAGAACTGGTCATTCTTCTGTTCCTCTTTCCTCACTGCTTTGATCCACCAAGAGTSTGCAAGGCGTCCCTACACACCAGGCACCACAGAATACACAGCAGAAGCTACTGTTTTCTTTCTAGATACAGCCACCATAGCATTTTTTGTTCAATTGTCAGATCACCTTGCTAGCACGYAAGAAACTTGCCTGCCACCACCATGCCCTAGAGAGTTCAAAAGCACATTAAGCATCTGCTTTAAGAGCCCCCCAGCCTTTGAAGTATATGCTACTCTCCTTTATTTCTCACTGGAGTTGTTGCACTTGGAAGGGAAAGTCCTTGCTTTTTGCTTAACAGGGAGAAGAAAATTTTAAACTCTTGTTCCTACTCTCTGCACAGCAAAGGCGTTTTGATTGAAATGGCCCTTGGAGAGAGAAGTCACTGCGCTCCTTGGAAGCACTTATTTTTGGTTTCTAGCCTAGTTCACTTTCAGTTCTCTTTCATCCCACAGCAGGGTCAGTATCTGCACTGCAGAGAGCAGATAGACACACTATTTAGGAAACTCTCTGGGAGGYGAGTTTGAGTTCCCTCAGGCGAAAGCAATAACTGAGAGAGATTTCCCACAACCTGGGGGAGTGCTTTAATCACTAGGCTCCTGTTCAAAAGGCCATCCCCACCTACTCTTCTGCCATGTTTTAGAAGGAGAGAGAGACAAGCTCTGTTTTGGGAATAAAGAGTGTAACAGGTAGCTACGTGCTGGTGAAGATCCCACAGTATCCTCAGCATTTCCTAATAGAAAGCTGAGCACTTGATCCTGATGCACCTCGCTCTTCCCACATACCTGTATGGGGCCAAGGCACTTAAGAGAGGTGTCTGCTTACCTTGGGCCAGCCACATAAAAGCTCAGCAATATAACACTCAGTGTTGCAGCATCAAAGTCCCACTTTGGATCGAGCCTGAGGCTGCTACCAGAGGTAATTTATAATGTCAGGATTTAAAACCATATGTGATGCTCATTACTGTAACAACTGACTCTAGCCTAACAAAAGCAGCAATGCCACAATAGTTATTGTTAAGCAATTTAATTGATCCAGACATTTATGCAGAGCCATTTACCTGTCGGGGCTCTAGGCAGAGGCTAGGCTGCCCTTCTTTTCATTCCCACATTAGATGACTTATAATTTCTTAACTCAACCTGAAGGGGTGTCCTCAGGTTTCAGGGCCTTCAGCAACTGTTCTGGTTGCTCACCTCCAAAACTGACTCTGCATGTATATTGGTATATTGAGCTAGTCACCACAGATGACACCCTTTATTTTTGGCTGCAGACAATTTACCTTAATTGTGTATGCAAGTCATTGGTCTGTGAGGTTCACCTTACTTCACCCCCAAAGACTTAGTGAGGTAATACTGCACAGTGCACTGCAAAGATTTCTGTAAGGCACAGAGAAATAGTACAGTCTTCTGCCTTCTTGATTTTTGTAGATCCCACAGATCTATGAGCAAAACCAGTGAATTCACAAGACTAATAGGGACCACTAACAATAATCACTGCTGAAGTTGTTTAACTTGCATTTTCCTCAGGGGAAATGGATGACAAACAGTAGACTGGTTTATGGGCCAGGTAGGAAAACCTCTTGACTTTCTCAAATAAACCCAAATAGAATTTAGTTTTTACAAAACTATTCAAATCCTAGTATAGTTCCCCAAACTAACTACCTCTAACCATTAGAGCCAATATGGAGAGCAGGTATGCAGCACAAGGAAAGGCTGCTGCATTTCTAGGCAGAAATCCAGCTGAGATAAAGAGGTCTTAGCCTGCCAAACGCTGATTTTGCAAACCCTCATCCCTACTGCACATCCATACTGTACATAAAGCCACTGAACGCATTACTCCCGTGAGCTAACTAGGTGAACTAATGAATTTTCAAAATGTAGGTACAAATTATAWGCTAGTGACTTCAGAGGAGACTCAAGGGGCGCGACAAAAGTCTTGATTGCTTGACCTATGCACTGAGCAAGTGCTAGCAGAGCTGACTGCCCAAGGAAGCAATGGGCATCACTGCACATCCCAACAGTTCATAGAGCTCACACTCATTTGATTCCACTTATTTTCCCCTTCTGGGCAGCATAGGATTCTACACAAGTACTTTACTTGTACATGGAAATAATAATAAGAGAATATCTAATGTGGTAATATTAATCAAATAATCTCTATGATGCTCTAACGTCAGTTGAAGTTTCTGCTGTACCTACAACCTTACTAGGCATAAACAAATGTCTTTAGACCTGTTTTTCCTATATGGGCTATTAATGTCTTATGAAGAAAGTTGCACTTCTTTTCTTTCCTTCTAAAATGAAATAGGACTTCTAGATAGTTTTGTGGCTACGGCAAAACTCGTCTCTTTTGATGACCTAGTTAAATTGTATTAATATCTTGCTACATTTCTATGTTCTTTCCTGCTTTTAATAGCTGCTTACACAGGCATACTAATCAAAAAATACATATAGCTGAAAATCTGAAGTCATTTCCTCCCCTTGTCTGTTGATGTAGTGGCAGAAGAACAGATGGTTGAAATTAAAGAGCTGCTTAGAGATGTAGCAGAGCACATTAGAGAAGGAAAGCAGACAGCTCTTCTTTTTGAAAAAGCTTTCCTCTGAGCAAACCAATGAACAAACCTAGGTTACCAAGGAATTCCTTCCTCTAAGAAATTAAATTCAAGTTAGTACATACTAAAACCAAACCAGGCATTTGACTTATGTGGGTAGAGAATCGTGCTTTCCCTCCTCCTGTCAGGATCAGGTCATTGCATTTTTTAGAAAAATAAGTCTAAAATAAAMAAATAATTTCCTTCCAGTAGCTATACTGAAACAAGAACACCCATGCTGTATATCACTTAATGTCAACCAGATTTATAGCTGGGGTGAATCGGATCCAGAATGTTTCATTCCCCATGTTCCAACAAAATAAGCCATATGCAAAGATGCATTGGTGGAAAGCATGGTGAGCAAAAAAACCCCTTCCAACCTGCTGACTGATACCACATTCATCCTATTGTTAGCAATGACGTATTTGAAGATAAAAACAAAGATACATTACATGTATTATTAGGGAAAGCATGAAATCATGCTGTGGATGGACAAATACATAACTCCCCTGCCTCTTCTCTCTTGCATCTTCATACGAGGTGCATCCTTCCATCCTTCTAATTAGCTCTGTTCCCAGCTCTTTAACTTTCTTCTCAACTGTGACTACTCCAGTTGATTCTAATTCAAAATAATATCCTGGTTATACCTGTCATAGAAGTGTGACAAATTTATCCAGTTTTATACATTTTTTTAATTGATACTAAAGATTGAACATATAGAATTCAGTGTACCAATTTAAAAGCACAAGAAGTTTAACAAAGAAACTTCCCATTCTCTGACATTACAATTAATTATATTACATTTTAAAATTTTATAAAAATCAGGCCTAATATTGATTAAATGTCCTTCCCTCCTTTACCCTTGTCTGTTTCAGCCTCAAACAGGAGCACAAATCTATTTGCTTCAGCTCTTCTCCTACAGCCATTTTAACAGGTAATTTCTGCAGTGCTCCAGAAGTTAGGGTGTATATCAAGTTCATGAAAGAACRTGCTAAGGGAACAAAAGAATACTTGTACAACAGAACCCCGGGTGAGTGATAGCACTGAGGAAGAAGAAAGGGAAGTCTGGACATCTTCTACATAAAAATTTTGAGACTTCTTATGAAACAATTAATCCATGTGCTCAGTTTCACTCTTGGAGCCCCCAAGCCCACCCAGACTGGATTGAGAGTGATGACTTTTGGCAGCTCTGGTCATTCGGATAGCTCCACAGGCAGATGGGTGGTACAAGCCAATTGCAGCAGCTCTAATGTTTTCTTTGCTCAAGACAGTGTATGGGACACAAAAGTAAACGAAACACAAACTTTTCCATAGGAGCACCTGAGTGTATGGAAGTCATGAGATTGGACACTGATTTCTGCAGAACAGTAGCAAGGCCAACTGAATTTATTATATTTACAAATACCTGCCAGTTCTAGGTGCAGAAGGTGATGATCTGAGAATTATATAGGAAACTAAATCACCTTGACTTTGGTAAGTGCTCAGTGCCTAATACCTGACATGGTATGATTCATTCATGCAATTCAAAACAGGAACAGTAAAGGAACAGCTGGGGCCACATAAAAAGGCCTGAGACTCTAAACAAACCATGTGGCTCAGGGCCGACTGCTAAAGCTCATTGAAATTATTCAGAATACTTACAACTGTTTCAGAGGAGACAGAACAGGCGATTGGTCAAAAAAATAAGTTCATCATCACTTGAGACAATGGCCAAAGAGATTTTTCTGTCTGAAGGATAATCACATTGAAACCGTGCAGAGGAGTTGAAACTGTACTCAGAAGGCAAAAGAGATACTGCAAAGGTATTCACTTAGAACATATGAATCTTTCACAGTTCCAGGTTTTGCAAGCTTCTGAGTAATGTGTGTCTGCAAAACTTGCTTGACTACAATACACCTTATTTTTGTAACTTAAGCCTGTATTTTTTGCAAAGGTGGTTCAATTAAAAGGGGAAGAATCAACACTTTTCTACATGACGGAAAGACAAAGTAAACAAAATGAAATGTTCTACCKCTGTTACCTCCAGAAGCTAATCTTCCACAAAACATGGTACTCTTTGAAGATCTGACATACTCCTTTTTCTCGTAGCACCTTCCCCATTATCTGTGTTTGTTCCTTTTTCATATATTTTCTTTTTTTTTCCCTGCTTGCCACCTTTTTGCAAACRCTTCATTCCTCTTGGAACACAAATCAGTAGTGCACCGCCTCAAAACCAATAGTGTTCGATGTCTGTCATATCTCTGCTCCTGAAAAAGAGTGCACTGTTAGATGTTTTATACCAGCAGAAGGATTTCTCCTGCTGCAGCAAGATCAAATAATTCCAAAATGAAATGGAAAAGAAGCCATTTCTCTCAGAGACCTCAGCTATTTCATGGTGCAAGCTATGAGTAGACTGAAATCTTCGCCAGGGGTTTCTCATCACCCTCATGCAGAAGGACTCTGCCTGCCATTAATCCAGGAGGCCAGACTCCACCATTGTACTCAGTAAGTCTTCAAACTAGTAATTCAGGGCTTTCTCACACTGCTGCATTTTTCTAGGAAGATCTCTTACGTTTGCAATGGCTACCTCATTGTCCTTCTCCACAGCTATCTTCTGCTCTTCACTCRCTGATCTGTGCCCACGTGTGGTCCTTTGTCTTTCATTTCATTATAATATCTTTGAGAGAAGGACTGACTTGCACTCTTTTTCTACTGTGCATAGCACAAGCCGCCAGAGCAAGCTGCAGTAATAAAGGCAAGGAGTAAAGAGACACTCTATGGGTGGCTTTCCTAAGCTTTCTGTGAGGCTTTTTGCTGACCTCACATACATGGATGGGAATCCACCAGTGGGTGCATTACAACCGAACAAGCATCTAACACGTGGCACAATGTAACACAAAACCACTGCATGAAAGAGGTGGGATCAGTAGAGGCACTCCAAAAGCCCACTCCCTACCTCCCCATCACACACAACTGAAACTGAAGTTTAGCCACAGCTGGATCCTTTGCAGGCTGAAAAGCCACACTTGAGGCTATATTAATATATTATTCTATTAATTCTAAACATGAAGAGAACTCCTTGAGTTTTATTCAGTTGTACAGTATCATGTTGAAAACTTCTCATAACCTCCTTACCATGAACAATAAAATGCATTAAAGAATAGATGAAGGTGCAAAAATAGGACTGAGAACATCAGGCTTAATGATTCCTCGTGCAAAATCATGTCAGCCTTCCTTGCATGTCTGCATTCTGCAGTGACACGATAGCTGATTTTCCCAAGGACCTCTGCCTTATTCAGCACCCAGGATTGCCAGCACAACCTCTTCGAACAACACTAAACCAGCATTCATTAATGGATTCACAGGATTTTTTATCATACTTGTCATTAGAGCATCTAAGAGGAGAAAAGAAAAAAAGCAGCCACCAAATATTGATGAATTTATAATCACAAAGCACCTTTCCTTTGAGAAAAGAAGAGTTGCCCTATATCCATCATATAGATGAGAGCTGAAATACTGGTGCATTTGAAAATTGCCCCCTAATATTGCATTCTCTGCTCATAATCACTTTTTTCCATGTTTCTGCAAGGTATCCTATGTTTAAAGCTTAACTGCTAGCAACTTATGGACTACTCCAGGGCTGCATTCAATTCCATGGACCACTACACACCTTGTCTCATGTGATAGACACTCCCTAGAAGACAACAGCACACAGATATGTGATTAGAAATTACTTTAGAAGACACATATGTCACAGTTCTGCTGTAGAACTGCACTGATAACCCTTACTCAAACATGCCCCAACTCCTAACTTTGCAACCCTCCACCCTTTCAACGCAACTTTCATTTTTTTGGTACATTCCTCTCTTTGTACAGGCTGTGCTTCTCGAGACATACTATGAACTTCAACACTTTTACCCCATAGATCTGTTCTGTTTCTACAGGCTGCAGCTCCAGCCTTTACAGTTTCAGCAGGGAGTTATGGGTAACTGGTAGGTGGTTGCTGTCTTTGGTATGAGCTGACCAAGGCATCTCTCTGCAGGCATGTCACACAGCTGCTGAAGGATAACAGAGCACTATGACAAGTTTGGCTCTGTCAAATTCTTAAAAACTTTTCTGTCCATATTTTTTTTCTTCAGGCTATCTAACCTTTGTGTCCATGCCTATTCTTCTCTCTGGTCTTTTTACAAAGTCAATTAAATGCATATGTCTCAGACAGCTTTCCAAGTTAAGATTCAAGCCTTCGCTCAAAAGCAGTGAATTTCCTTCTTACTCCATTCTCAGAAATTGTTGAATCAATGTTACAAAATGTTACAAAAATTACAACAAAAATTTATCTTAGCCAAAGCATTGGCACAGAAAATTTGAGTCCCAGTGGTTTAAACTTTGGCAATCTTATCAGTAATTGCAACAAAAATCATATAATGAATAAAGTTAGTCAGTCTTAATTATCTGTGTCATTACCAGGTCTGCCTGTAATAACATGGTAGCTCAGTCTCCTGGTCTCTTCTAGATGACACTTGACATACAATTCTGTGGGAATTTTTAATGTGTTACTATATGTTTATGTCTATCTGTCATCATTTCATTATGAGATTAAAATTATATCCCCATTCATCAGAAATAATGGCCTGAGAATACCCATTGTTGTTGCTGCAAATTGTAAATCATGCAATGAAAAAAAAAAAGAGCCCAATTATCAACCTGAAGTTGCTCTAAAAGAAGGATCCCATTTTGTCACATAGGTGAGTCTTCAAATATTTCCACTGTTTATGTATCTACGTGCAACGCAACAGTTTCAGGGGGACAAGTGAGATTTGCTAGTCATCACTCCATGAAACACTCRGGTAATGATGAATGTGAGGAAACAAAGCTCTTATCCCATCTACAGATTGAGCACGGAGGCACAGGAAAATTGAATTCCTGACAAAGCTCACAGGCAAAGCCTGTGGCAGAGCAGAGACTCTGAAGTCCTGCATTAGCTCCTTAAGTATCCATGAGCCTTTTTTTTCCCCCCCTCTATGTCTAAGTCTCAGATTTTATTTTAAAATTTCTTATTTTATAATTGGTTTTCAAAAAGTCTAGACAAAGGCAAAAATATATGCTTTACCTTCACAGAAAGGTTGGGGGGGAAATGAGTGAAAAACACATTTGAAATGCTCTGATGTTTTGCCAAAACCTGTCTTTTGGGGAAAATATGGCTGTTTCTGCTGATTTATCGCAAAATGTGATAAATTGGTTCATCTTAGCCCCATAGTGAAGTTGTTTCAGAGAAGTTAAAACAGTAACAAAAYAGTAAATCCTTACTTTTAGCACCATAACCACCTAATTATAGAGAKAGCATTATGACACTGGTGGTGTTAAATGCTGAGTTCAACTCCATTCTGCTATAGGAGTGGAAGCATACACACATCACCTTTCCTGGAATGCTTTTGCTTCCCTTTGGATAATTGCATTTCATCATGTTCAGAGCTCAAGCAATTTGAAAAGCTAGCAGTGTTGCTACAGAAATTGAGGTTAAAACTAAACTCCCTTCTCCTTTTGCATGCAGAGAATTGCAAGACAAATTGTTTCATTATTAAAAAAAACCAGACCAAATCTCTTAATTTTAAAAAGTTATTCTAATCTCCAAAGAAGCCAAGAGTGTTTCGATATCTGGCATTTCCCAACTGTTTATTTCTAGGACAAGTTCCGCAGCAAGTTTTCTTTTGTCTCTGTAATTTCATCATATCTGGAGCTTCCTGAAAATGCATTTTGTATATACAATTCTTAGTAAATAGATCTTTAGCGCACATTCAAGGCCTCTCCACCCACACCTCATCAAAAAAAAAAACCAAAAAAAAAAAACTAAAAGGTGTAAGCATGATACCAAACAACTGAAATATTGAGGCAAACACTGCAAGGACCAGTATTGCTCTTTGGATTTGTTCTGGTTCTGGCTGGG
This sequence comes from Cardinalis cardinalis, assembly GCA_014549065.1. NCBI lineage: Eukaryota > Metazoa > Chordata > Aves > Passeriformes > Cardinalidae > Cardinalis > Cardinalis cardinalis. The sequence goes on along the minus strand of JACDOX010000022.1, from coordinate 211,016 downwards.
ATGGAGTTAACTTCATTCACAGCTACTCCTGTGGTTCCCTGCTCTGGCACCTGCACCAGTGTGTCAGCTGTGCTTGCAGCATCAAAGCTTTCTCTCCTCCCCACAAGGCAAGTGGGCTGTGAGTGGGCAGGAGGCTGGGAGGGGATGCAGACAGGACACCAAACGAACAAAGGGACACTCCCTACCTCTAACACCGTGGTCAGCATGTAAAAGTTCAGGGAAAAAGGGGGAGGAAGGGGGTCTTTGGCTATCACAGCATTTACTTCTCATTGCTTCTCAAGCAACCCTTACTTGTGCTGAGACCCTGCTTCCCAGGAAGAAAGTGGATGGGAAGTAATGAATTAGTTCCTCTGTCTCCTTTGATTGCACACTCAGCTTTTTCTTTCTGTATTAATTTATCATTATCTCAATCTACAAAGCTCTTCACCTTCTTTCTTTTCCTATTATACAGAAGAGAGGAATGAACAAGAGGCAGGGTGAGTGTTGGGCTGCTGGCCAGGGTTAGCCCTYCACATGTGATGGGTGTGACCCATCTGGCACTTTCTGTCAGGCCAGGCAAACACATCTCTTCAGCACAACAAAYCAGAGGCCTAAAGGTGATAGGTAGTTATTTCTACTCTCAGTAGTGTATGATGAAGAATGATTTAGAAATTTGAAAATATTGACACCTCACTCTCACCCCTGTACGTTTTTCAAGATAAAAAGAACAGTTGACAACTGCTGTGCAGCACTGTGCCCATTTTACTGTCTCCCAAAGAAAAGCAACTGCTCAGACATGCAGGAGAAGCCTTTTGCCCTACAAACCAGCCACATTATCTTGACTTTTTCTTATCCATTAGAGCTAGCCAGAGAATTGTTTTCCTTACAGGAAATAATATCTTTCAAAAATTCCCAACATATGTCTTAATACTAAAGATTTTAACTTCTTGACTTAGAGCTCAATGGTTATACTTCCTGGTACTTGTATGCATTCTCCTTTACCAATGAGATTGGCTGGCCAGGCTCCCTCTCTGGTAACACCTGATGGTYTCACTTTCTGCTGGCACATAGTAGTTCATCATTTGTCCAAAAACTTGAACTCCAGTGTGTAATAGAGTACACTGGAGTACCCACCCCTGCAGTTCCTGACGACTATGACATAAYATTTTCCATTTCAGCTGATTTGCTGTTATGTGAAAATGAAAACTCTAATAGATTTCTATTAAACCCTTTTTTACAGTAAATTTTTAATTATTGCTGTTTTAATCAAAACCTGACTTCTGTCACATTTTTCTTCCTCTCCTTAGCCCTAATACTGCAATAAAAAAAGAAGTGAAGGTAAGTTTCTAAGGCTGTTTAGTTTCTGGTTTTGCGTTTTCTTTATTTGCTGACACTAAGCATTACTTTGATGGTTCTATGCCTTCTACACAAGCTTCTAGCAGCACTTGCAAGTAGCATTTCATGCACAGCATATGGCCAGTATCCAGTCAATATCTTCTCCACCAGTTTCGATCAAATCCTTATCTATTTTCTTACAAGGAAAAAGAAAATCCCTTAAATTATACCACATGGAGATGGATCTAGACAAAACTGGCTGAGCTACAACATACTGAGACTAACCCAAACCACATCTTCTGTGCTGTGCCAGGCACCACCCTGTGGTCCTCCTCCTTCACCGGCCCCTACAGACTGCTGGGTGTATCAGAGAGAGAGGTCTGTGTGCATTGCCATCCTGTAATGTGATGAAGAAGCTGTCTGTAAATATGGCRCTCTGTTAGAAATGCACCTTTAAATTTGCACAAATCATCACAAGCCTTCAGTAGTCTTGTTATTGTCGTCGTTGTTCTGCTCTCCCATAAAATAATAGCAAAAACAGCACTAAAACCAACCTAATACACTTCTTCATTTTGGTGCTCCAAGGCAAAAGCATCTGCTCTTACATSCTTCTTCAGACATATTTACCCACCTTTTTAAAATTATTTCTTTCCACTTACAGAAACTCTGCTACTACACCAGGCAATCACTATTCTTATTGCTATAAAGGATTCCTAAATATCTATTCTACCATTTAACAAAATACAAATAGAGCCTGATACAAACARTAACAGCATAGAATCCTATGATTTTGTACTAGATATAATTATATTCCAATTAATCCCCACTTCACCAGATCTTTTAATATATTTGAGGACCCTTATTAAACTCTCTCCCTTTGCAATCCTCCAATCTTTGGCAGAAATCCCCAATCCATTCAATCTCTTCTTACYATTAGGTTTTGCAGATTTTTGATAATCCCCTTGTTCACTTTGGATTCTCTCCAATTAGCTCACATCCTCTTAGGAAGGCACAGCCCAAAATCAGTTCCAGTGCTCCAGCTGATGCCTTATCAGCATTGAGTGAAGCAGGATTACTTCATGTGTCTTGTCAGCTGTATTCCTGTTTGTATGTCCCAAGTTGGCAATTATTTTTATTTTTCCTTTTTAAACAGCATTCCCAACTCATGTTCACACATGTGATTCAATACAAGCTACAAGATTTTATTCTGAAGAAATATTTCCCAGACACTTGCTTACATCAGCTGATGACTTGGTAGTGTTCTTCACTAACAAACAATGCTAAAGCAACAAAACTAAAGGGCAAACTACCCCTCATCAAAACCTTGATGCACAGATCTAACATGTTACCTTCTGCGTATCCTGGGAGGTTTCTTTGCTTTTGTTATTTTGCTTTGTTTTATATTTACTGGGGTCWTTTTGTTCATTTTGAAAAAAGCTGTTGGGCAGGGAGAAGATACAGAAGGATCATGCCATCAGTAAGTGCTCTTGTTGACTGCAACATTCTTTCATAGCTGCTMTGTGCCTAGTCACAAACTCTTTCATGAGGCCTTGAGGACTCTGACCCTCAGCTCATCTTTAGTGGCTGCCCCCTCTGCCCTGACAGAGCCACTTTTTGCTGACCGTTTGAATACAAATTGCTCCTCCTTTGTACAATCAGTGTACTTGCACTGGGCATGAATGTATGACCCAACAGAATAATCACACATGATTTTAAAGTGATAGTCCTGTGGTGACCAGCTTCCTAGACCTGAAGAGAATGTCCTTTTTCCCTAGACTGACCAACATGATCTTAGGTGATAGTCCTCTTCATTTAWATCAACTGACCAACATATATTTGTACTGACAGGCTCATTGTTTAAGAATTTAACGGGTTGACAATCCAGAGATTTAAGATAAATTTTGGGTTCCATGAACATTCCTGAATTTCAATGCACAGGCCCACCGAACAGGAGAGACAGAAATCTTGGGAGAGAGAGGACTTATGCTTGCAAGCAGAAAGAAGTATTCTACAAACCCAATTGTCACTCATAATCAAAGCCACTGGACTGACTGAAGTTAACACCTGGGTCTTAGGTAGAGTCTTCACACCATTTTTCAGTTAGAGTAGTTTAAGGTCTTTAGGATTTACAAGGATGGTATTTGCATAGTGGATACCTTTGGATATGATTGAAGAGGCTTGAAAGACAACAAATGGCTTCAAGAAATTTTCAGTGGCCCCACTCCATTGTAGAGTTACAGAAGATGAAAGTGTGGTCTATAACCATGAAGATGAGGGAAAAAAAGAACCTTTTCCTTAACAGGAAAATCTTCTCAGTCTTAGGTGGCCTTCCAGCGTCAGTATGACTATCAAGTTTTCTCTTTTTAAGAGAACTGTGCCATGAAACGAAAAGAATCCTCCCTGTTTATCAGGCAGCAAAAAAAACCCCAATGACTTCAAATACTTCTTTAATCTCTACCATCCCTACAGAAGACTTTTCTTTTTACACATTTCAGCTGGTTTATTGCATAAATATTATGTTAGCAGTCATTCTTCAGTGTGTAGGTGGGATTGCCAGTAGGCAGAGACAGTGATAAATGAGTCTCCAGGTGTTGCTGCTCTTTTTAGAAAATCCTTYAACAAGCATTTGTGAAGATTGAGGTCATTTTGTAAACTTGTAAGAGTTACAGTAAGTTGTTTCACAGACACTTCTTTTTTTTAAAAAGTGCTGTCAGAGTTGGTGAACCCAAAGTGGGTTGTATCTTTCTACTTAGCTCTGTTTACAAAACCCAGGTGATTATTTATATGCATTTAGTTTTGAGGATGCATTAAAGAGGTCAGGGATGGGGATTATTAGAGAGATGTTTTCATTAATTTCTTTTCTGGCTGCAAGAAAGCAAATCTTGCAGTCCTGAACTCTCCAACAAATATTTTGTGCTCCTGATAACAGCACAGAAATGATGGTCTGTGTCATTAAGGTAATTATTGTAAACAGCAAGAAGCCAGGAGAGAAGCTGCACAGCTCAAAAGATGAGAGTCTAAAGCCTTCCACCTTCAGACTGCAGATCCCACCAACAACAAGGTTGAACAGGTCCATTTAAGTATCAAACCTACACTGAAGTGTCCTCCCACCCTCGGCACTCATCAAACCAAGTAGCAACTCACTGGCTCACTGACTGACAGAAGGGAAGGACCACACAGGGTGGAGCACTGGGATCCATCGATCCCAACRCAGGCACTGTGCTGGGCTGAAACTCTTCTTGCTGCAATGGTTCTTCAGACAACATTGCTGGCAGCCTTCCTGAGGATCAGATGGATGCAAACTATTCTCTGGAGTACACCAAAGTAAGATGAGGAAAAACAACATTTCAAAGCACCATGCCACCTTGTCCTTATCAACACCATCCTCTGGCATGGGGAAAGGCATTCAGAGTGGGCAATTCCCAGCAAACATCACCCAAAATACCACTCTGACTGCCCCTGTGCCAGCACTTGATATCAGGTAGCAAAGAGAAGTGTTTTGCAGCGAGAATTAGCATCAAAGGCCTCAGCTCCAAGGATGCAATAAACACCACATAGAGGGAGCACAGCCGTGGAAAACCGTTTGGCATTTCATAATCAAGTCCCTCACCTTCACGCTTAAGTAATATTTTATCGTCTAGCATCGTGCCTTGGCACAGAATTCCACAGGCTGAGACTCTTTTGTAATTCTGCACTCTACAATGTTGTTCCCCCCCTCCACAAAGAGACCTCTGTCCAAAGCTGGAACACAAACAAGCTCCATTCTGAGTCATAAAAACATAACACATGCGTAAGTGCATGCAATAATCTTTGTATAATTTGCCCCTTAGTCATTGTCTAGTCCTATTATGTAAATCTGAAGCATGCATTTTTGAAAATAAAGGGTTTCAGTAAAATAATTACTGTTGTAATCCTGGAACCACACCCAATAAACAGTTTAGCAATCAACTGGCTCCATATATTTGAAAGCTATAAACAGATTAGTATGAAATTAAACCAGTAAGGACCAAAATCTCAGCTGCTGGTATAAATTAGTACTGTTTGACTAAATCAAATTAGCAGTTTGATTGACTTCAATTAAGCTACACTAATTTACAGAAAGCCATCATCTCTCCTTTCTTTATGCAWATTCATCTCAGAGTATGTGTATGTGTGTGTGATATCTTTGTGTTCTATGGAGACAGTGATCTTTGGCACAATAATCTCATTTCTCTCTCCGCATATGAAGATTCATGAAACTTAAGTCTGTCTTCAGGCACTGTGGGGAGAGGAATTGAAGGACTACCAGAAAAGACCTAGTGACTCCAATCTAATAATTTCAATAAACTCCTATTCATTTTCTTAAAAAGAAATTTGCTTGACTACAGAAGACAGCCTGAGACTGCCCTTAGCAAGCTTCATTCCAAAGAACTCTAGAAAGGATCCAATTAACAGTTTTTCCACAATTTGGAATAAAAGCCATTTTTTTCAAAACTCAATATTGTTGACTTCACAGTATTCCAGGGCAAGAACTGCACCTGACTTTTCATGCATCTCCCTACAATTCATGATGTGACTTGGATCTCATAGTAAAAATAAACCTAATTTCAATGGTTTTTAATGTCACAAAATTGCCCACAGTAGGATCTAAAATTGGCCATAGAAGGATCAGATGATTTAGACCTCCTTCTCATATGGAAAGGGAGTAATTTATACTGCACTTCATTCTAAGCCTTGTGAAACATGTGAGTCCTTACCACTATGCTCAGGCTGTATGTTGAAAAAGTGGGGCACAGAATCAAGCTATGTGCTCAGCTCAGGGAGTGGGAGAAACAAGAAGTCAAGTTTAAGAAGCAGATTCTTGTGCCTCAGCCACGTTCCAAAGCCATGCTTTTCCCTTAGATCATCCGTACACCATCACACTGCCAAACTAAAAATTGTCTCACCACTACAATTCTGGTGCTCTGCCCGAACAAACCTTTTTATCACAGGGGCAGAAACACAAGGGGAGAGGAGAACTGTGGAAAAAAGTTCTGGTGTCAGAGACACGCATTGTATCTGGGTGGCAGAAGTGAGATTGTACTCCTAAATACCCTTTAAGCAAAAAGCAACAACATTGCTAATGGAGAAAACACATGAGCAAAAGGAACAAATCCCACACAGTTCAAAAACAGGCRGAAGGAGGACTGAGGAAATGAAACCTTAATTGATTCCCAAGCCAATCAGACAAAAATGTCTAAACAAATATAACCCACAAGGAAAGAATATAAAGGTACCTGGAGAAATTTGGGAACCAAAGACTCCCCTAGGATTCCCCAAGGATTAAGGGGCATCTCCTCTCCAGGGCTGAGAACAAGGAGAACAGGGATAGAAGTGTCAATACAGCCAATAAAACTGCTAGCACAGTGTCAGACCATAGTTTCCACTTTTCTATCAGACACAATGTAAAACATCTTCCATCTTGAATTTCCACTGAATAGTCTCCTCTGGAACACCAACCAAGAAAGAGGAACCTCACAGCCAGAAGTAAAAGGAAACAGGGAAAGCAGCTGCTCTGGAGAGCAAGCAGACACCCTGCTGCGGAGATCCAAGTCCTCATCTGCTCCCATCCTGGAGGCTGGTGCCCAGTGGCCATACAGATCCTGGGTCCAATGCAGATTTCTTTTTTGGTAGACGTAGCTAACCAGAATTAATCTCTAAATTGGAGAGAGATGGATTCAACAGGTGGACTGTTAGGTGGATAAGCAATTGGTTGCCCAGTTGCATCCAGAGGGTTGGGGACAATGGCCCAGAATCCCAAAGAACATCAGTGACAAATGGTGTCCCTTAGGGGTCCGTATTGGGACCACTATATTTAATATATTCACTAATGACATTGTCAGTGGGATCAAGTGCACCCTCAGCAAGCTTACAGATGACACCAAGCTTGGCAGTGCAACTGAAGGATGGCATGTCAACCCACAGGGACTTGGATAAGCTCAAGAAGAGAGCCCATGGGAACCTTGTGGGTCCCACGTGCRAYGTGCTGCACCTGGGTCAGGGCAGCCCTGGTAGTGACACAGGCTGGGGGAGGAACTGACTGAGAGCAGCCCTGATAAGAAGGACTTGGGGGTGCTGGTGGATGAGGGGCTGGACATGACCCAGCCACGTTCACTCACAGCCCAGAAACCCAAATGTGTCCTGGGCTGCATCCAGAGCAGWGTGGGCAGCGGGGCCAGGGAGGGGATTCTGCCCCTCTGCTCCACTGAGACCCCACTTGGAACCCTGCATCCAGCTCTGGGGTCCCAATACAGGAAGGACATGGACCTGCTGGAGTGAGCCAAAGGAGAGCCACAAAGATGACCACAAGGATGGAGCACTTCTGTTATGAGTAAAGCCTAAGAGAGTTGGGATTTTTCAGCCTGAGTTAGGGTGACCTAATTGCAGCCCCTGGTACCTGAAGGGAGCTACAAGACAGATGGAGAAGGACTTTTCACAAGAGCAACAGGACAAGGGAGAATGGCTTCAAAATGAAAGAGAGCAGGTTTAAAGATTAGATACTAGGGGAAACTCTTTACTGAGAGGGTGGCAAAGCACTGCAACAGATTGTCCAGAGAAGTTGTAGATGCCTCATCCCTGGAAGTGTTCAAGGCCAGGTTGGATGGAGCTTGASCTACCCGGTTTAGTGGAAAGTGTCCCTGCCCACAGCAGCGAGGTTGATCTTTAAGGTCCCTTCCAACAAAAGCCATTCTATGATTCTATTATATTCTATTCTAAGATTCACAAGGACAGAAAGAAACATCCCCTCACATGCTGGAGGTTACCTGAAAGCAGACACTGAGCACAACAGCTGCCATGTTGTGTTGTCATCTTATTGCAAAGCTCTCATACCTTCTGGGTGATTTCTCATGGGCACCTCCTCACAGCACTGACTCCTTCTTCACAGCACAGCCAACAAACTCCAAYCCTCTCCTCAAGCAGCTAACCCACTCTCTTGTGGCACTCTTCTTCTCATTGGASACAGCTGTGGCCAATTAAGGGCAGGCCTGTTCCTAATCTTTGGTGATTAGTACAGCTGCAACTCCTCAGGGGTGAGACTACCTTCTGCACTATTCTCTTACATTCTATCCCTCCACAATGTTGCTGCAAAAGTAYTGATCCCACACTGCTGAGCATAACACGCGCAGCCAACATGCCAGCAGCAGGTGAGGGGTTGGTTCAGCAGCCTTCATCTCTGGCTCATTTCACCCCTTTGATCTGCTGCAAACACACTGGTTTGACTGCAGTGCCCCAATAGCATCTGATACCTTGAGGCACRTGGAGGAACATGACTCTCTCTCTCATCATTTTTTCTTTACAGAAATAAGCCTAAGGAGGGGTCTCCCTTACAGCATCTGTCATTTCCCAATTGGTGATTGCTGCTGAGTAGCAAGTTAACAAACATGAAAAGCTTTGTTTGGGAGTCCAGTATAGGGCTTGCACCCAGAGAGAGGGTTGTTCTGTATGTTCTTGTTACTGTTATTTTTATATATCTATATTATATATATTTATATAAATATACTGAAATGTTCTGGGCTGAAAAGGCAGGCAAAAGAAGCATGTRTTTAGCAGCATGTGGCAGGACAGTGAAGAAAATGCTGTCTGTGTTGCTTTCCCACTCTAAGCTCATCTTTCAAAGCTTGGGCTATCCTATACTGTTGACTACTATGATCAAGTGAACATTAACATCAAAAAGAATTCAATAATATATTTTGTAAAAGCACATTTTCCATATGATTTTACTAATTTTATGCTATCTGTCACAAATCCTAATAAGTTTAAGGGCAGGAACATTTGCAGAAACAAATAATTCTTGTGTAAAGTGTTGTAAATGCTCAAGAGATGAGAACTCTGAATTAATACACGTGACAATATAATCCTGAATTTGTGAAGGGTTATTTCCATCTTTCAAGGAACACAACTGAACCMTAAGACTGCCCATCACTGGTCAAACCTGGACTAGGTATGTCACATTTAGGTGACATCACAGAGCTGCTGGCCACGTCATTAAGGATTTCTATGATCTTTCAGCTTTACACTTGACGTTAAGATTTTTGCCTTTCCTTTTTACTTCTTCACAGAACTCCAGGTTTTGAAAAGCAATATAAAAAAAAGCATTGCTGAGTTTTAGAGTTTTCAGGAAAAGGTCAACAGACATTTCTATCTAAATTTTAACTCCCACATAGCAGTGAAGTGTAGAGATAGATTTTTTAAAGTCATCTAGATGTCTGAATAGACTGAGAAATACATGCTAGGACTGTCAAAATACCTGGCTACTTCTTCCAAAAATCAACAGGTGGTGTTTGCTTAGGAACACATGAAAAATCTCATTATTTTATAATCAATATTTTCAAGCTCCTATATTATTTTCCAAGAAAACAGAGCCCACATGGAGTCTCACCTCTAGGACTCACTCACTGGGTGCTGAGCAAACCTCATCACTTTTGATGCTTGTTTGTCCCCTATGACCACAGTAAGGGTTCTGACAGCCAGAGCAGATGTGCTTTTCAGCACAACCCACCTCAAAGTGTACTGTGCTAGTTGGTAATATTTGGAAGCCGGCTTCTGCAGGGTAATCCAATCAGGCAGCAAGGGAACTATTTGGAGGTGATAGAACAATTTCCCTTGGCAACAGTGGACATCAAATCAGGTCTAACAAGTGGATAGACTTGAAATGATATGTGTCTTTGAAATACCTATGTATGAATGCACACAGGGACATAACCAGCCCATCTGTGTCTGAATTTCCTCATCTCGGAAATATGGGTAACAACAGCTATTTACTCATTGTTATAGAAGGCTGATAGTATTTAAAGCAATTGGTGTGATGACTAATTAGCTARTATTTGAAATTTTAAAGCACTACATAGCTGCTAAGTACTACTACTAAATTAAGCCAACTCTCAGTAAAGGCAGACAGCCTGATCTTCACTGCTTGTTGACACAAGACCAGTTATAAATAACAAGTTCCATAAAGTCTAAAATACATCATACATGGACAAATTAATGAAAATTAAGATGAATAAAATGGTACGTTATCATCATTCAATATYAATTTTATTTCAGACTTTTAATCAGCAATGTCTACAGTAATTTCCCGTTCTATATGCACTCTACAGCTAAATAAAGCACACATGACTTTTTGATTGAAAAATAAGACCTGTGTTAACCTTGTGCCATCATGCTAATGTTGATATCGCCAACTTCTGAATCAAGAGCCCTGTTCATCAGCTCATGAAGGTCCAGTTCGGTTTGCTGCTCTTTCTACTCCAGCTGTAAGATTATAACAGAATCTCATTTTCAGTCACCTCCAAACTGCAAACCTAATCCATTAATGACCGCTCTCTTTCCATTTGGCTCTTCCCAGATTGCCCCAGAACTCAGTTATTCTGTAGTCAATTAGCATATGCAAATCTTTCTCCGCCACTTTCTTTCCCATCTTGTGCTGCATTTTTTCCTAGGGAACAGCCATTTCCACTAAAGGCAGAAATTTTCAACTACTAAACATTTAGTCTGTTTTTATTGTTCCWGCCCTCACACTCCCTGTATGGGAAGAATTGGACATTATCTCTACCTTGACAATGCCTCCTTGTCTTGTGYCAGCAGAGAATTTCATAAGTCAGCACCAACCTTCTACACCCAAAGCATTAAGGAAAATGTTAAGAAAGATCAGTCCCAAGCTGGTCTGTTGGGATTTCCACCAACAAGCTTCCACCAAACTGGCAGAACCTGTGCCATCTCCCTGGTCCCTGCCCACCTTCCTACCAGCTTCCTCAGCTTAAGAAAGAAGGTGTAGTCTATCTCACCCTTTCTATACATCTAAAAAGAAAGAAGAGAGCAACATGAACTGAAAAATCTCACTCTTGACTCCTATTGTAGTCCATCTTTGCTATCCTAGCATTTCACTCCTGCCAGAGCAGTTTAGCAGATGAAATCTGAACATTTAAAGTTCATTTACTTTATGCAGACATTCCTTGTCATGATCAAGGATATAGTCCAGTTTTTCCAACTCCAGAATCATATAAAACAAGTACAGTACTCTATGCCCAGCTTCAGAAATGTAGAGGTTAGTATAGGTTCTTCATAAACATTCAACCAATACATTACCTACTGTGATTCAAAAAACGTGGGGAATCGTTCCTTTTCAACTGACTAAACAATTACTGGTATTTATTGTCTCTATTTTGACAGAACTGGTTTAACACATTCTTAAAAAAATACACAACTTATTCTTTTTGATCATCACAAGTGTCATCAGCCTACCACAAATATTGTACTAAATAACTCTGCACCACAAAGAAACACGATCCCCCAAACGTTGAATCAACGTATTTGCTAAGGAGGTGTGTATCAAGTCAAGCCATCTCAACATATAACTGATCCTCCAGTGGGAAGCAAATAAACAAACAAGAAAACAGAATATCACCTTTGAAACGCCAGTTAATACAGCTCCACAGGCCCAGTTCTTCCCTAGCATTTACCCCTCAGAGGCAGCTGCTGYAGGCACAGAGCTGCTCTTGCAAATGGCCTGGTCTACAGCTCTAAGCAAGGGTATTTGCTGCTCACACAGTCACCAGGGAGCCCACAATGCTCCGCACCAAGAGAGGAACAACCATGCACTTCGTCCTCTCCTTTTCCTTCTTGTTTTCAAGGCCACACACAACCCCTTTCTCTTCCTCCCTCTCTGGGAAGCTGGATTATTTTATGATGGCAACCGGTCATTCCAAACCTGATCCTCCCTGACATCAACAGCACAGAGACTCCTGTGTTTCAGAACAACGTGGGTAAAACTGCTCTGTAGGGGCAAATTCTGTTCCTTGTAAGAAAAATCCCTCCCTTAAGACAAAGAACTTTGATTGAAAATCACATTTTGCCTGAAGGGATCCTGGTTTTTTAAGACTTATCCTTTCCTTCCCAGAAAAACACTAAATCAGCCAAACGACTCTTGCTGCCCCTCCACTGGAAGGAAGGAAAGTAACACTCAGAAAATAAAATATAGAAGGAAAAGTATGACTGKTGAAAAAAGAAGTGGTAGCACTGACCTCTTGACTCAAGGGCAGTGTTGGGAAGAAGGCATCTCAGAGTGGGAGGGAAGTGGCAGAGGGAGGATAGTTTGCATATGTGYGGACACACTTGCAGATACTGATTTACCAAAGCCTAGTGAGGAGGCGTCAGCCTCCCTGTTGGCACCAGTTTGTGCAGCCTGCCTTCCTGCATCTTGTGGAACAGTCACACAGCAACATGGCTCAGCAGCCTCCCACCCAGTTTGGGAAAGGGCATCGCCTGTCCTGAACAAATGCATCAGCATCGAAATCTTCACATGGGAAGGGGCCACTACAATTGGAGAGCACTGCACTGCATGTGCTATTTGCAGTGAATGTGCAACACTGCTTATAAACTTACATAAGGAACAGGATCTGATCCTGCATTTGTTCCACGTCTGTAGCTCCTGGAGACTTGTATGCAGACTGACTCTAAAGCTACAAGCTTCTTTTCCCTGCAAAAGGGAAAAACAATTAGAAAACCTTTGTATTCTTTGCACTTAAAAGGGCAGGTCCCCTTACACCAGATACTGCTCTTTCAGCAGATCTTTGTGGGTGGAGATTTCATATCAGCATGTCTGCCAATTCCTGTCAGAGTTTCATCCAAGCCACAATATATAGAGTCAACATTAATTAGCATTAATTATTATTTATAAGAAGCAATATTATCTGCATTGCTATCATTTGCACTTATTTTTGTGCCTTACATAGTGTATATATACATGGTACATCATTGTTCAAATAGAATGAGGTCCCATGGCATCTGCAGACTAACGCACACTATTACCATCCTTAAACCATTTTGAAGAGGTAATTGTAAAAGCTAGGAGATCCCCTTTCCTGTGCTCCCATCAATTTGCCTTCTACTTCCTGTTTATAGCAAGGTCAAGATTTTTCTTCTCTTTTTTCCCCCTCACAAACAGGAAAGAATAATAAAAAAAACCCAAACAAACAACTGCCTAGAGATCATAAAATCATTTTCTTTCTAACCAGAAAAACAGAAAAGAACCAATGCAAGAAGAGCATTYCCCCACATCATTTGGAACTATCTAAACAGTGTTTAAAGTACAAAACGTTTAAATGAGCTTTCTGCATTTCACCAGAATGAACTGGTTTCATGCTAACAGAGAAAACATGCTCAATGAATTKATGTTGAATTTATTCCTCTATCTATTTTGTTGGCACAAGCAGGAACTTTCTTAAGCACCACATAATTCTGCTTCAAATTGTGTCTCCAAAACCAGAATTGTCCTGTATGAAGTGGAGTTGTGTTAAGCAATGGGGGTGACTTTATTTAGTTCCCATAAAATTGAGAAAAAATTGCAAATATTACAAAATTCAATTTAAAACAGTTAATTAGCCCAGATAGCTATTATTAGTACTATAGAAGTTATTAGTATTGTTGATAATAACTGCTCATAAATAATGATTAGCATACATTAAATTTAGTTAGAAGAACTTATGAGCATTAGCAAATCCTWTAATGAGCATGGTCCATATTCTGCTTCTAATGAATTCTGCTTCGCTTCCAGTTTAAATAATATTTTTTACCACTTTGTTTCTTGCTTGATGCAATACACAATAGCAAAGGCACCAAGATTAGTTCAGTAAATTCAATTTAGAAAGCTACTTTTACATAGGCCAAGTTCAATGCAAATACTCTTCAGTATGTTAAAATGAATTCCCTTAGCCAATCCTGGCTAGTTGGAGAAACTACTAATAATCAGCTGGAACTGCTGAGTCAAAATTACGAATGAGATGGAAACACTGAACACATTTTATGTGCTCCCATAGCTTATACTCTATTTGAGATTGTTGCAATCACAAATTATGCACTGCTCTGAAACACTGCATACTTTGACCAATATGAATTGCAACATTTTGCTGAGGAGTCACAACACGTTGTGTCACACTGCATACACCTTTTAGCCAGAAGTATAAACTGAAAAGAGCAGGAAAACTTTGCATTGCCATTTGCTGCTGAAAGCAAACTTCCATCTGAAAACATTTGCGAGCAGTTTGATTTCTATTGAAATGTACATTTTATTTGCTTTACTAAGAAATCAGTAGGGCTTATTTAAATTTCCAGATACATAAGAAAAACAACTTTAAAACCAGATATTGTTGGCAATAGATTATTTTCTAATTTTCCCCATTGTTCACATATGCATTGAATTAATTTGGTCCACAAGTTATCTAATCAGAGGAAAGAAACCACACCATTTTGCTTATGCAAATAGCAAGTATGCACATTACAGACATTATAAAGGGGTTCTTTGATTGTTGTTGATTTTTAGCTAAAATAAGTCATTAATAATTTGTACAGAAAGGCACCTGGGAATACTGTTTACAGCGCATGGCGATTAATACATAGAAAAATATTTGTAGAAATTAATAATTATGATTGTCTTATTTAAATCAGTTTTCTAACTCTGAAATGTTGTACTCTTAGTTATTTATATGAAAAGACAGGAAGAATGCTTCCAGGATAATAAAAGCATTCTGGATGGGGGAAAAAAAAAAGTTTGATCTTCCTTGTATCTATAACCAGTAATTACCGTGCCATTATATTTATACCAACAGTCAAGCACTTTCCTGGCATAAACAGACACACCTCTTTCAGCAGCAGGGTTGCAATCACACATGCTGGTAGCTATCTTCATCCAAAATGCACTGACAGTTAAATGTGAAGAATGTATAAATTATTGTCCAGATCTTTAGCTGGTTCATCACGCAACACTTCACTGAAGTTAATAATGCTGTACTATCTGATAAAACATCCTATTATTCACAGCTTAATTAAATTGTGCATGGAAAGTTAACAGAAGGAGGTAATCAACCAATGCAACACAAACAACACAAAACTCAGTGCAGCAAGCTTAAGCTGGCTCTGTTAAGCAACACAGTAATRGTGGAAAGAACACTTTTGGAAAGCACTCAGTGTCAATAAAGACACCCTTTTTAGTATTGATGAAGCAAGGCAGCTATCAGAACACATAAAAACACATCTTAACTCACCTTTTCCTGGAGCAAGCRCTAATGTTTGAGCACTTCACAGAAAGAGATGTTAAAAAATAGCCTGATGGGAAACATTCTTCTGCATAAGTCATAGCAGAAAGGACTATAAGCCAGTGGCAGCCAGGTAAAAGAAGAAAATATCTGCAATGCTTGAGGTAGAACACAGTGTGCAGCTTTTAAGCAGAAAATAAATTTTGAGGGGCAATCCCTCTCACCTTACACAATGTTTTTGTCTAGCTCAGCATGTTAAATCCTATCTTAACATCAGGAGGAAGTTTGATTTAACGATGAAAGTAACTTTTCTTTTCACAATCAATTACCTTACATAAATAATCTCTTCATAAATAATCTTAATAAATGAGCAGAGTATCTCAAGCATTAAAAACTAAAGAGCCTCCACTTTAGGTGCTTCATAAGAGAAGACAGACCAACTGAAATTGACCTTAAGTGCTTTTCAGAGCTCTGTAATGCACCCCAGGTAGTCCTGGGAAGACTTAGACTTCCTTTCAGCTGACAGAAATAAGTACTACAGGGTGAAAATCACCTCATGAACTACAGTCACCTGTTTTGGGATGAGATTATAACAATTCCCTCATGTGACAACATGTGCAGGCATTTAAAATTTCAGGCAGCAGCACTGAGAACCCACTATCTACAAAGCAGAATCTACATATTTAGAAATTTTTAAAGGTACAAATTTTCAGTTCAAACTGACTATTATATATTTGGTTCTTTGGCTTTATTTCCTTGTTGCCTATGAAATTATCAGTGTTCTCCACTGCTTAAAATAAAACCACTCTTTCTAGTGCTATAACTTTTAAGCACTTTAATAACTTAGCCAATAGTTTCCTTGTAACAAACTGAAATGGTGTTTATAAAAATAAAAAAAAAAATTTAGGCTGCATCAAATCTTACCTCTGAAAAGGAAGACTCACAAAATGCAGAAAAAGACTGTTTCCCTGCAATGTTCTTGGGCAAAACTCTTCAGCTTCACTGGGACAGAAACCCAGCCAATACACCCCCAAAAACACACTGCTGAAGGGAACAACAGTGCTGCTCTTTCCTGTCAAGAGCAGATGGGAGCAATAATAACCTTATCAAAGTTTCAAGGTATAAAATGAACACAAATATTCATTTAAGTTACATTTTGCACTTACAAACTAAAAAAAAAGCCAGGGCATGCTCTCAAGAAGCTGCCGTGTGATTGTCCATGCTAACTAGTAATAAGCGTCCTGACAAGGGCTGTCCCTCTAACCCAGCACTTTCTCACGCCACACAGAGGCCTCTGGTCAGGAGATAACAGCAGACGAAGGACAGTTCCCTCTAGACAGCACAGATGAGGCCACTTCTTTGTAAGGAAGAGAATTTAGCCATGCTAAAGCCCTCAGGGGAAGGGCTGGGTGCTGGCCTGTTTTTATTAGAGCTAAGGTAGCCCTAAAGACCGGATGGGACATTGTGGGCACCTTTAAGCGCAAGATCGAGATTGTATCTGGAAGACTCACCATTCCGTGGTGTTTCAAATACTAATGAATACATTCATGCACAAGAGCAATTTTCCCAAATTAATCAGGATTACTCCTATGTATAAAAGTATGCCAGCGTAGGTGTGCGCAGAAGAGGTTCTGGAATGTCAGTCATCATATACCCATCAGTTAAAGCACACTCATAAATGTTTTTGTTTGAAAGATTGTACTAACCTTAATATAAAATACATGTTTTCTGGGTCTGATGACTCAAGAAGGACTTGCAAGTCTATACTTTAACTTACTCATCTTATATAAATAAACTTTCCCCTTGTGGAAGGGAGTCCTATAACATTAATAAATAGGGATCTTTCTCAACCAGACTCAGATTCTGTAAGAATCACTTAGGAACATTTAGACTAATTATTTGTTGTGAATTATTCACTTGACTCTGTCTCTTCAATCAAGAAGCACGGCACTATTTCTTTCAGCAGCACAAGCCAGTATAATAGAATACTCTCATATCAAACACCATTTAATTAAAGTCTCAACTGGGAATAGTCATGGGTCTTGACAAAGTTTTGAAGGTTTGAATGCAGGCCCACTGGAGTGAGAGCCCCACCTATTCAGTTTGCCTCTGCACCTGACTACACCAATTTTCCTCATGGGGCCAAACTTTAATGACAGTACATTTAAAAGCCAAACTAGGGGTAAGAGGGTACTGGATGTTACATCCTGCCTTCAAAATAAACTCTATCCAAGCCACCAAGATTTACTCACAGAGATGACTATTTTTTTAAGTAGCATGAGGAGGCCATTTTCCCCACACCACTTAGATAACTCTTAAAAAAATCTTTAATCTGTGTTGGGCCACGTTGAGTTTCTTGGCACTGACCRTGTGTCAGATGGAAAAGGTAAAAACAGACTGTCTTCCAAACCCTTATGGCATAAATAAATCAAGCTATGAATAAGAACTCTCGTAAGTGATGAGTAAATATCTCCATTGCCTGGTCCATCAATGTCAGGTGCCAGAGCTCATAAATGAATACTGAAGTCTGCAGATTTTTGAATCCCTTTGTGTATCAGTCATGCTCTGTTTCTCATTCATAATCTCCTATTCTTACCAGTTGCTAGAGATTTTCACTAGGAAAAAAAATAAAAGGAGGAAATACTTTGTACAGAAATTGCAAGCAGAAAGAACTTTCAAACTGATGCACCCCAGCCCCTTTAGGAATTACATACTGATGTTCAACCTTCACTTTTACTTTTTTTTTTTTGTAATTTTTATTCCATATAAAACAAAACAAAACCAAAATCAACCACAAAAAAACAAACAAACAAAAAAAAAAAAAAAAAAAAAAAAAAAAAAAAAAAAAAAAAAAAAAAAAAAAAAAAAACAAACAAAAACCTCCAGTCTTCAACCACCCCTAGCCATGAAAGACTGGAAAAGTATACTCCAAGAGACAAAATGTAGATGAAAGACAATAGCTTCCAAAAGCACCATGGGAAACGAAAAGTCAGAGAACTCCCTAGCCTGAGGAAAGCTGTAGAGGTGAGCAGTCCAAAAAATTATACCAGCAGAAGCAGTCAAATTGGAGATTGTTGGGCATCCTGAAAATTTTCTGCAGTCTAAGAGGAACTGCTCTGCAATGTGTTCTTAGTTGGAGCTCTCTACTCCAACTTTCTCCTCATCTTCACCTCTTCATCTCAGCTTTGCTCCCTTTTCTTTTTCCTATGTTACGTTTAACCCGCCTGATTCCCTCCCCCATATATTTCCATTAATTTATTTTTTACAGTAAAAATAAAAAGGTTCTGAAATGTCATTTCCATCATGAAAAAAATGTCAAAACTTCCCAATACTTTTAAAAGGGAAAATCATCCATGTAAAAAGAAAGCCAAAGCAGCATCTGGTGCCACAGTAGCAATTACAATCCTGGAGAAGTTAGGATCCTGTTTGTGYTAGACTCCCTCTGCACGCATATTCACTCACTCCTTCCTCACAGTCTTGACTGACTTAGGGGGAAGGAGCCATTGCATTAAAGCAGATTTGGAGATGTTTAGTAAGACCTGGTCATAAGCAAACAAATCAGGACTACTGACAGGTTTACAGGGCAGAAGATACTGGGYGTGACACACCAGAAAGTCACTTGCAGACATTAAACTGGCACAAATCCATGGACTCTGTTTTACTTACCAGTCTTGGGCTAACACCCAAGACTTTTCTCTCCTTGCAAAGGTATGACATCAGGCACATGGCAGCTCTTGAGATTCTGTAAAAGCCAGCATTGCCAGAGGCTCTGTGCAGGTGTGGTTAACAGTTATTTAATGATTCTTCACAATTGCATGTATCTGTCTGAACATAAATACAGTCTGATCGTAATCTTTCTTTTCACACCATGAATTTGCCCCGGTGTTTCCATCCTTGCAGGCTCTCAAATGCCCAATGTCTGTTATTACAGACCTGAGATTCACTTCATCATTTCAAACCAGTCATGAGCACTTTGCTGTTCTGTTGGCTCAGTAAGGTGAAGAGAATGAAGGCAGTGCATTTAGTACAAATGCTCCACTTCTTCACTTAAATTCTGTATGTTTGGCTCCTTGATGACTCACGGGACTCTCCTCCCTTCTCCTTGTTTACGCAGTGATGACAAGTATTGTTAACTTTCTAAAAGCAAAATTATCAAAAAGTCCCCGGAACACTGGCAATTCCTGGGAAAAGCTCTCTGTCTTTCCTCTTTCTCAGCAGTTGCACGAGCCTGAGCAGTTGCACAGTTCAATTAGTTAAAATAATTTTGAGTGATAGTTCAACTGTTTCTTTTCCAGAAGGTAATAGTTTTCCTAATTAGTCACTTGCTTTGATAAGGCACTGACTTTTACTCTAATCTAAATTAACAAGACTTTATCTACCTGCATCATTTAAACACACCCTACTTGCAAATCTGGTATGACTAAAAACCATGACAAGTGTTTGGTTTCATTTTACATTCGCTTCAAAGTGCCCCACTTGGAGGTTAATTATTAATCTACTAAAGTATATGTAAAGGTTCAGGGAAACAACAGGGTTAGTAGGTAGAGAAGTAGTGGAGGAATTAGGAAACCCATGTTCCATTCCCATCTTAGATCATGTAAGTTTGGCCAAGACATTCAAACCCTATGAGCCTTTACTTAGAGACTCAAAATAGCAACACTCTGCACAAAGCACTCTGACAACTGTAGGGAAGAAATTTCATGAGTGTGAGGCAACAGGATGTTTATTCACACCTTAAAGAGACTGAAACTCAGCTAATCCCTTAAGAACTCACCTAGGAACTGGAAATCAAATACACAGTGCATGCAACTCAACAAATGATTTTATTACATCTGCAGCAACAGAAGGACCAGCTCTCCAAGTCTTTGCTACATTTCTCTGAAAGGTGGTGAAAACATGCTCGATTTTTAGAACCAGTTTGCAGGACATAAATCCCCATCTCTCACCACCTGAGGTACTGCAGTGGATGTGCCCTCGGTATTACCCTGCTCTCTGTTCCAGGAGTAAGCCAGAAGCAGCATGGACCAGATTTTCAAAGATGTCAGTGGTTCTGGAGCTGTCCAGGGGGG
This sequence comes from Cardinalis cardinalis, assembly GCA_014549065.1. NCBI lineage: Eukaryota > Metazoa > Chordata > Aves > Passeriformes > Cardinalidae > Cardinalis > Cardinalis cardinalis. Next base: position 190,585 of record JACDOX010000022.1, on the reverse strand, counting down.
CTGCAGAGAACAAAAACAGAACACAGCAAAGTCTRTCAGCAGCCTGCTCCCAAATAGCTCCATTACAATGTGTTTCACTTGGTCTTGGAAAAAATAAAAATCAAGAAGGTTTTCACACCATTATTTATTCATAGATTTGGCTAAGGCCTATATAAATCATGGGATTCTACCCAGAAATAGYTTTTTGAAAGCAAAGAAACAACAAAAGAAATCAAACCCAGAAGTAAGAATGTTAAATACTTACTGCTGTTCAACTGGAATATTATTGGCAAAGTGATTAATTTGTTGATCCACAGTTCTATAAATAGTACTTTAACTTTGTTGAATTTAAACACATCCTTCATATCTCAAGTCACTGTTTACCCATGTAAAATATATGTGGGTTTGAGTTGGCTTAGGTGTACTCCAGCAAGGCTAGCAAAGTTCAGTGAGTCTCCATCACATATTCGAAGTCCTTCCTCCCTCGGTTAATTTTGCTGTAATTCTCTTATAAGGTTGTTCACTTTCCTCCATCAATGCATGGACTTGAAGGCAGTGAGAGGCTATTGTAACAGCTCAGCTGGTGTTTCCTCATATCACGGGCCAGTGATAGCAAGCCTCTGGCATCAATACCAAGTTTGATGCCAACAGATATTTGGTCCGGCACCAGCAAAAACAAGCTATGATGGTTTCTTTTTAAGTTTGTTTGGCACCAGTAGCAAAAACCATTCACTATGCTTGGCAGAGAGCCACAGAATTTCACCAAATGGCTTCTGCATCATAACTTCATAACAAGCATAACACAGCGTAACTTCTAATTGCRGTGGAGCCTGCCCCTTAGCAAGCAATTCTCTCCTGGCAATTATATATCCAGGATTATCAATACATCTGCTGCTTTCCAATACCAGTTTCTTCCTTACTGTAAGAAAAATTTCCTTGAAGAGATCCACAAGCCCCTAAGTCCATCACCATTTGGATTTTGTCTCTCATGGYGCAGTTACATGAAACCCAGTAATCAGCCACGAGAAAAGCCTTTGGGGACAGTTACTGAATTAAGTCATCACAAAATATGTTGTAAATACTGTGTTGATTTAACCTCACCCTGCACTCTTTTATGTCACGTATTTCTCAGACTGCAAACCTGCAATATATTCCAGAGAGGTTCATCTTATGCCAGTGTGGAACCTCATTCAAGCCCTGGAGGCTTAACACAGCACTAGTAAAAAGCGAGAATTAGCTATAAATTATCTGAGTCTCGAGACAGAGCAATCTCCATTTTGACAGCTCCTTGCTAAATAGTACAGCACTTTCCAGTGAGACCTAGTCGTGGATACCTCAATGGACACAGCACAGGACAAGAGCTCCAGAGAGCTCAGCTCTACAGACAGGGTTGCCACTGATTTACCAAATTATTTTCAGCAGGATTTGCCATCATTCCTTGTTGCCTGTAAAATGGGAGAGCTCTGAGATTTGTCAGTGAAAAGGATGGTATAAGAATCTGGATTTTTTTTTCTYCAGTACTAAGCATTAATAACAAGAACAATAATGTCACTTCCTTCACAGGAGAAAAATCTGTGCCTGCCCATTCTGTCACAATCCATGGCTCTGGAGAAAAAAAAATTTGCTTAGATGCAGACATTTTTTATGGAACATGAAGTGGGCACAGGGAGGAAGTGAAACTAAGCTCTCAGCATGGGAAAATTTCATTTTGAGTAATGTCTCCCAAGAAAATAAAGACTGCATGAAACAAAGTTGAAATGGAACTCCCCATTGTAAATTCAGCTCTTAGTACCTGCCAAAGACACGAGAAAATCTCTGCCCACAGGGAATGGATGTCCTGAAAAAGTGCCAGTCTTTCCCAATGAGGGAATTCACAAAGATATGCATTCTGCTTCAGTGATCAAACTCTTCCTCTCAAGGTCTAAAGGAACTTCCACTAACCTCCTTTCTTACGGCTCGGTCTCTAGCTGGATTTCCTYCAACTACAAAAATATACATAGTGCAATTAGCCAACCTTCACAGACTGTAGTTCATTTATGCATGCTAGGCACATCTCCTGCTGCGAGCAGCCCATCCAGAGCAAGCTCTTTGAACTGCTCCATTGTTTCTCACGTCGTGTATTGCATTGTCCAGTCTGTTCCTGGCAAGGCAGTGCACTCCTGCAGCTTGCCACAGGAGAAGAGATGATGGAGCACTTTGTCTAGCAGCTGTGCTGGGCATCTCAGGCATCTTATCTGCACAAATAAGCTTGCCCACCTCTAACTATAGGACTTTCCCAGACTCCACAGAGACCTTTAGTGACCAGTTGTTCTTATATGACCTTACCAGGAAACCCTCTCTAATCTATAGTTAGTGGTCTGGAGACACAGAAGGCAGAAAAGAGAAGTAAGAAAGAACTGGGTGAAAATAAAAAAAAATAAAACTAGAAGAAATAATTTTTAAAAAGAATTTGAACCAAGAGCATATTGTGACACACCTTTGAATGATGCTTACTGAACTAAAAAAGACATATCTCCATGGTTTAAAATACCATGGAGACAACATGGATCAACCAAAAATACACTCACAACCACCAGACAGCGAAGGATTTTTCTACATTTAGTAAGAAATATTTTTGTAATTGGTACCTTGAGCAAATTGCAAAGGACTGTACAACCTTATTTCCAAATACCCATAGGCAGACTATTTCTGAATTAAATGAGTGAAAGACTACAAAAAATGGGAAGCAAAGCTGATCGCTTGATTTTCAAGCGACCATTCACATTTCTCCATTTGTCTTTGACTGGATACTGTTTTGGGTAGGAAAATAGGGGATTGTACATCAAAAAAAGTCCTGCTCTGCTGATCTAAAGAGGAAGAGACATTTCATTTTAGAACAAAGAATTAGATTTTTTTACCTTGCTTCACTGGAGGTTTTTGGAGGTTTTTCTTGGGGTGATGGGGGTGGGGTGTTTGGCTTTGCTATAATACAGCACATCAAAGTGCTTTTGATGTGAAGTTTACTTAACAGAATCAGTTTTTCCGATGATTGTGTTAATCTTTATAAACCTGAAGGCGATACTGTGCCTTTTTAAAAACTATAGCAGGAAAAGACTTGAGGTTACATATACTCTCAGTGGTGAGAGATGGGAGTAGTTGGATTATTTCACCACTTCTTACAACTTTGCTTGTGTTTCATTGGCAGCGTTAGCAATGGGCTTGATATTGCTCTCATTCAGGCCAGGAAGGCTCTATTTAAACCCTGCACAGACCTTTCATAAGCACCTTTCATATGTTTTCTCAGCTCAGAGCCACCAGAGATTTCAAAGGACAGCTTACAACAGGYACTGGCTCAGAGAGAGCAAAGGGGCCTTGAGCTACAACAAGAATCAGTTCCGATCTTAGAAAAGTTCCCTGCTCCCACCTATTAATAGCTATCTTTGTATTATTTTGAGTACAAGCTTCTGTCCTCTCTTGAATCTTGCAAAACCAGCTTTGCCATCCACTCCTAGTCTTGAAGTATAGCTGTGAAAAAGCTTCTGTTATGTCTGACGTGTTTACCTACAGCATTTGAATGACTTTTTAAGTTCTTTGAATAAAGATAAGAGACAATGTGTACATTTTCCACACAAATAGTGGAACGGTAATAAAATAAACATCAAAGGCAAGCTAGCAAATCATCGCTACTTCACTGCTATTTACAACAAAAGCAGGAAGAGGAACAAACCTACCCTTGCCATTGGCATCATCGTAGAAAATACGAGTTTTGGAAGGAATGATACCTTTTTCCCATACCCTTAAACACAAACATTGGCACCTACAGCTAAGACAGCATTTTACTGAAGGATTTCAGTTTACACATGGAGACATGGAGACAACAACAACAATGAACCAAGAGAGGTCTCCCTCCTCTTATTTTTGTCTTACTGAATTGCTTGCTTTTCTCAACTGGTACAGCTTTTGTGAGAACAGCAAGACACCCAGTGCATTATTATTTCAATTAAAGTTGTCAAGAATGCAATGAGAGGGACATAAGAACCTCTCACTCTTCAGTATTTACCATGTAAACTCAAGCAGTCTGCAGAAATGGCAAAGCTTTGAAACAAAATGCAGGTGTGTGTGGGGGAACATATATTCTGTTCAAGAGAGATCAAGATAGAAAGTAGGGCTGTTTGTTTCTCCTCTTAGTCTTTTAAACCTGCGTTTTTTTCATCCTCCTCTCCAATACTCCTTGAGAGCYAGACCACAGTGGAATAGTTCTAACCAGAGTGACTCTGCATTATGTATTTATTCTAAAATAAGGTCTGATTTAGAAAGATTGCTCTTGGAAAATATGGAGCAATCCAATTCTTACTGCAGGACACAAAATTCAAAGCATACATATGAGAAATAAAACATAAGCACCACAYTGGATTTCTGCTGATGTTATTGTTACTGTTTTGCAGACGCCAGTGCCACTGCTGTATGAAGTGAAATGGAATTTTGCAATGGACTCTGGACAGTGAGCAGAACAGGGAGTTTTCAGAGAAGCTGCTGCCAACTATCTCTCTTCATTGGGTTGCTCTATCTAGCATAATGTTGAAGGAGAAAAAAAAAACTCTGAAGGAGGGCAAGACCCTGACAACTTTAACCTAAAAACAAACTCAAGAAGGATGACTAATTTTTTTAAAAATAAGAGTGTCTAGGTAAAATTGCAGAATACATTGTCCCAAGTTTCATGGGAAATTCACAGATTCGCAGTGATTTAAAAAATGTTAAAGCTACCATCAAAAAAACCCGAACTCAAAACCTACACAATAAAATATTTTACTAGAGAGTGGTAGTTGTAAGAGAGAGGTTACAAACACACCATCCAGAAGAGCCTAAGCAATGCTACTACAGAAACAGTAGCACATGTAAAACGGAGGTTAAGGCTTTGTCTAACTCTCTCATAGCAAAACTCCAAAGCATTGCCTACCTGTTCCCATTCTACCTCTGCACCAGGTGTGCTTATGACAGAAGGAAAGAAGACCAGGACTGAAACTGTTTTGTCAGGCTACATAAATCATTAGGAATTCACAACTGCAAAGCCATGTATTATTTTCCAACAGGTTGTTGAGCTGTCATATTACAACTTGTTGCTTTATACGGCGCTATTAAAATAAATCACTGCACGTAACAGGTTCAGCTCTGCCACCTATAAGTCATTCTGCATTTTACACCTGGGAGGCGGGCCGGCTCTGCTTAGTCGCGCCGAACTGCGGCTTCGTTCGAAATACCCGGGAAGGGGAGGGACCTGGCAGGAGAAAATACAAACAAGTTTCGTAAAATAACTTTCCAACAAGACCTCGCTGTCATCTTGGCTAATTATGGCTCTGATACGGCTTATTAGGGCATACCCACCTTTGCTACCTTGCTTCTCCACCCACCACCCTTTCAGATCTTAGTCCTGGCTCCGCCTCTCGCCAGCGTTATAATGGGCTGGTCTGAAAGTGGTGGAGAGACACACAACCACAGGGGAAGGGAGAGATAATGACAATAACACTAATAACCCTAATAACCCGTCTGCTGCCCGCCTCGCAGCGAGGAGCCAGCCCGGCGTCCCGGCACTGACAGGGCTCGAAGCCGGAGAGAGCGGAGTATCCCCGACGGCCCCCGAGAGCTTCTCCCCGCGCCCGGGGAGCGCCGAACGGCAGCAGCGGCAGCGCCCCCGAGAAGCACCGAGCCCGGGCGGACACGGAGAAGTGCCGGCTCCGGCAGCCGCCCGCCCGCCCTCTACTCGCACCGGCTCCACGGGGACCTCCTCGCCCCTCTCCTTCGGCCCCATGGAGCAGTAAAGTAAAGAGCGAGAAGAACAAAAAGGGGGAGAAAGGAGAGCGAGCACCCCAGTGGGGAAGAAGGAGGTGGAAGCCGGGAGGAATCGCCCGGTCCCGAAGGCGGCAGGGCACCGCAGCCCGTCCTCGGCGCCCACCGGCCGCGAAGGGGCCGGCCCCTGCTAGCGACCCGGGCACCGAGCGGGGCTGAGGCGGCCGTCTGCCGCCGCGGAGCTGTCCAAGCCGGCGAGGGGACAGAAAGCCGCCGGGTCGCCTGGCTGCCTCCCGCCTCCCTTGAGGCCGGGCCGAGGGGCGGGGGTCGCGCCCGCCCAGCGGAGCCGCGGGGTGCGGGGGGGCCGGCGGCGGCGCCGCCATGAAGCTGGAGGTGTTCTCGCAGCACTATGAGGACAAGCTGAGCACCGGCAGCGACCAGGAAGGCAGCGGCTCGCTCTCCCCGGCTCCGGCGGAGAGCGAGCTGGGCTCGGACGGTGACTGCGCGGCCAACAGCCCGGGCGGCGGGGCCGGGCGGCCGGGGCATCCCCCGCCGCCGCCCCCCACGCCGCAGCCCCCGCCACCACCGCCTGCCGAGAGCGCCAAGGGGAAGCCCTACACGCGGCGCCCGAAACCGCCCTACTCCTACATCGCGCTGATCGCCATGGCCATCCGCGACTCGGCCGGCGGCCGCCTGACCCTGGCCGAGATCAATGACTACCTGATGAGCCGCTTCCCCTTCTTCCGCGGCGCCTACACCGGCTGGCGCAACTCGGTGCGCCACAACCTCTCCCTCAACGACTGCTTCGTCAAGGTGCTGCGCGACCCGGCGCGGCCCTGGGGCAAGGACAACTACTGGATGCTGAACCCCAGCAGCGAGTACACCTTCGCCGACGGCGTCTTCCGCCGCCGCCGCAAGCGCCTCAGCCGCGCCGCCCCGCCGCCGCAGCCCGCCC